>JANHFQ010004922.1:552781-565534 GCA_032468035.1 Aparallactus werneri
CCATTGGGACAACCATGACCTGGAAGACTGAGAATCTCTAAGACTTCTAGTTTGCAGTGTTTCTGGTGATGAGTATTAGGAAGGATGAGAGACAAGGAAGCTTCATAAAATAAACCTAAAGAACCTAAACTGGTCACAAGAAAACAAAAGCGAAGTCCATATAAGGCAATGCCTTTCTTAAGTTAAGGTTTAGAAAATTGCATGCAAGCTTTTGAGTTTTCAAGAACTCTTAATTTGAAAATAAAAAAAGCAGTGCGGAACAGAGTGGGGAAATATTACCGTATATACTCGAGTATAAGTCGATACGAACATAAGTCGAGGTACCTAATTTCACCCATGAAAACTGGGAAAAGTTAGTGACTCGTGTATAAGTCAGCAAACAGCAAACAGCTGTTTGCTATTTGCTGGGAGAGCCCAACAAAAAAAAATTAACAAAATCTAAATATTCAAAATGGCTGCCTGTAGAGTAAAACAGCTTTTTTTTGGAACTGAATTGATGCCCGCACAGCGCGTTTGGCACGTGCTGCACAGGCATCACCTTAGGTCCCCAAAAATCAGTTGACCCAAGTATAAGTTGAGGGTGACTATTTCAGCCCATTTTGGGGGCTGAAAAACTCAACTTATACTCGAGTATATACAGTAACTGAAGTTTGTTAATAATTGACCCATGTTTCAGGGTCACATGGCAGTATCTGTTTGCCTATGACCTTATCAAATACAGAGGTGGTATTAGGTTGCACCAGGCTTCTCCCTCTCAAATTTGATTTAGAAGAAGAAATAAGTAATAACTAGTACTGTATATTACAGGTAGCCCTCAACTTACGACCACAATTGAGTCCAAAAGTTCAAACAGTTGTTAAGCTCCATTTTACTACCTTTCTTGCCACAATTGTTAAGTGAACCACTGCAGTTGTTAAGATAGTAACATGATTGTTAAAGTGAACCTAGCTTTCCCAGTGATTTTGCTTATCAGACGGTCCCAAAAGGTGATCACATGATCCCGGGACACTGCAACCATCACACATACATGCCATTTGCCAAGTGTCTGAATTTTGATCACCTGATCCTGGATTTCCAGTGTGACAAACGATAATAAATCATTTTTTCAGTGCCATTGCAATTTTGAATGGTCACTAAACAAATAGCTGTAAGTCAAAGACTACCTGCATTGGACTATTAGGCAGATGGCTGGGGCAAAAGAGACAGGGGTCACACACCACTCTGCATTCCAAGCCCTGCCTCTACTCCTCCTCACTCACCCAAGCCGAAATGGGCAACAGGCTCCATCTCACACAAGTACCCAGACCCTCCATCAATGATGCGCAGATGGGCACCACTGTGCCGTGTGAACAGCACCACTTTAGCACCACGAGCAAATGCCCCAAAGCGTGTACGTGGAATCACCCGCAGCCAGTTGTTGCCAGCACCCTGTGGAGATGGACAGACAGACTCAGCCAAGGGATGAAGTGGTCATGGAACTGAGGAAGGACTTCCATGCTTGTTGACATACAGATTTGATTTTCAACGCTTTAAGAGTTAAGGTAACTTTCTAAACCTACCTCATTGACTTTGAAGACTGAGAGGGGTTGTGCCATGGATTCACCATGTGAAAGGATTAAATCCAGCTTCCCATCACCATCAAAATCTACCACCACTCCTCCTAAAATGATATAATCTCAGTAAGGAAATGCATCTTTGGTCATCACTTTTGTGAAAGGGCCACATTACTTAACAGCGATATTGAATGATATAATGCCCAACGTGAGAAAATGAGAACATAGTTTCTTCTTCTCCTTGCTTAATTCCATTCAGTTTACCTGCAGTGGTATTTGCTGTGTCTCTCTACTCCACAGATACTATTTTTTTCCTAGTGCCAAATCCTCTATTAATAAGAGCCCTTTCTGCTTCTGCTATTCAGGAATTATGGTAAGTCTCTTGTCTATTGATAGGAACACACACAAAGGTCATTCTTCTCTTCCTTGATATGCTTTAAGAGGCATCCCATCATGGGACCAACCCATAGGCCATGGGGTCAAGCCATACGGATGTTTTGTCTCTGAGCCCAATACAAATGATTATGCTCTTGTTATGATGCATCCCTGGACCCAGATGGAGATTTGCCAGTCTCACCCTTTCTCCCTCAAACACCTGCAGTATTTGCATATGTTCACTGAGTGTTTACAAAACACAGATTTAATGCAAACTTATCATATAAATACACTGTTATTTGGAACCATTAGACTCACAATTTGACATTTCCTAACTGTGCCCACTGCCAACAACCCAGATATCTAGATTTTCCTGGCACACAGAGGGGTCACTGGTACACAATTCATCACTGGCAGAAGGTCTGTCCCAACCATTGCCAATAGGTTACAGCAACCTCTTTTATATCTGTTTTATTCTTGCTCAGTGAGGCATGATAATCATGCTCCACAAAAGACATGACAATGATTCACCTGTGCCACGCCCCTCTGGTTCCACTGCATCGCCAGGGTTTAGTTCTTCAATAGCTGGTTCGGCATGTTCTCGGCGGATAACCCTGCAGCAGAAAAGGACTGCAGTAATGAATGTTGTCCTCCCTGAACAGGGCCTTAATTTTGAAAGTCTATTTCTGGTTATCATCACCCTGTATCTACAGGCTAGATCTCTAGGCTGTATCTGCTTTTGCCACTGTTCTTTTCTCTGGAAGAGACCTTGCACATTTGCAAAATGATAAATTTGGCACGGACTCCCTAGACTTTCCATATGCTGCTGCTATCACTTTATTAGTCAGGGAAATGTAAGCAACTCTGTTTAACTAGCCATTGATTGCCTACAATTAATGGGAACTGTGCATAAGTGCTAATTAGTGAAAGCCAGAATCTCCAGGGATTGATCTAGGCAGAACAGACTGCTGTATCAGTAGTGAGATAGTCACAACATTGTCAACTGTAGTGTCAAAGAATAGCTGGAACTAAATGGGACCCTCTCCGTTCTGGTGGAACCATCTCACTCCTGTGGTTTATGACACAGGAGAGTAAATGCCACTGTACAATGGATCAAGAATTATCCCTCCCAGCTGTCTCCTCTCATGTTCTCGGTTTGCATGCACAGCTTTTTAAAGACAGGATGATTTCTACCAGACTCTGCTGGGAAACCTTTCTTGCAGTATCCAGGGCCAAGCAAGATAGGGAGCCCACTGCCCTAGCCTCTGGTGGCCATGTGGCTCTCACCCACCGGAAGAGGCGGTTGGCAGACGAGCCACGATACGCGATGTTGTTGAAGAAGACCTCCAATTCCTGGTCATTGTCAAAATCAGCAGCGATGACGGTGCGGACAGGTGATGGCATGGACAGTTTGGGCGTGGCAATGTCCTGGGGGAAGGACGGGGATTAGTGGGGCAGGGCTTGGGCTTGAGCAGGACCAAGAGGAAGTAAAGATTAGGAATAGATTTAGGTGGTTGGAGACTTTGTTGCTGGGCTGAAAAGTAGGAAGCTAATTGCAGCAGGCAATATTAAAAGTCTATATAGTTTCATGAAGGAGGGTTCTGCTGATGGATAGAAACTAAGATGAGGCAAATGCTGTCAAATCTACATAGCAAGAATAAGGAACATTCTTGAGCTGGGAGATAATCCTTTAAAAAAGGAATTTCTGTTCATCCAATTGGGGTATAGACATCAGTCTCTTTGGTGATTGGACCTAATCTATGTGCTCCATTCTTTATTACATTACTTTATTACCAGAGTTCCCTTACCCCCTTTCCCTGCTAAGAGCCCAGGACATTCCAGGCATATGCCGGTGTTGGACTTCCCTTTTCCAGGTTGCACTTACTCGGAAGCGGATACGCCCACCTGCATTAACCTGCAGATAGAGCCGGTGTGGTCCATTCCAGTTACCATAGATTAGGTCAACTTTGCCATCACGATTGAAGTCAGCTAAGGCCACTCCACGACCATGTTGGTAGGGATCATCCAACCCTACGGAGGATGACAGGGAAGTCAGCTGGATGAACATTCCCATGTACCACACTGAACTGAATCTTATGCTGTTCTGGATCTCAAAGAATTTAGGCTCCATGATGGCGGAGGAGAGAAGAGGGTTTTCTGGCAGCTAGTTTAGTTGAGTAGGCATGTGAGGGGCTGGCAATCTGCTTTTCACCTTCCCCCCACCCAAGCTCCTTCTCGCCAATGTGTTCCTAATGCCTTGATGACATGGAAGGAATGTTTCTAAAGAGAATAAGTGTCATCAGCAGCACAGCGGTGATGGATGCCAGCCTGACATTTCGTTAAACTCCAGTGATCATCAGCCAGACGCTAAATAACTGGTGGTTGAGCCTGGGTGCACTTATAACCCGCTCCTTCCGCGGAAGAAGTAGGGAGACTGGGATAGGGGAAAAAATCTCAACTCTAGTAGAATTTCAAGTGTCCAGCAACTACATAAATCATTTTAATCTTACAAGACATGCCACCCCCAACACCCTTGGCCAAGCTGCATACTCACCAGTGCTGGGTGCTACATCTATGAAGGTACCGTCGCCCTGGTTCTGAAAGAGGAAGTTGGCTCCGTTCTCATTATCACAAAATATGTCAGAGGCAGCTTCACTGAGAATGGGACCCACCGCTATGCCCCGACCCCCTGGGAACAAGAGGAGTGAAAGCTCCAGAGCACTCACCTGCTCCCCATGAAGCAATAACTGCACTGGAAATAAATCCTAGCCTGAATATAAGACCAAAACCCCAACAATGGATTCATTCTCCTATTTCCCATCTCTGTCTACAGTGAATCCTATGAATTGATAAAACACTGAAATTCATTGTGGGGATCCCTATTTTACCCTGAAGTTCTATAATACCCACAAAAATATTTGGTAAGAATTCAGGGCCTTTGAGACTGAATGCTGAACCAAGACCTCTGAAGATGAACGGGACTAGAGTCAGAGACTGGCCCAGCATTGTGTGAAGCAAGTTTTCCCTCCATCTTACAGGTCTGTTCCTGGCAGCCACAACTAAGTTGTTGGCTACAATTGTTTTGCCCTAAAGCTCCAGATATGCTGTTATGTCTGGGTAGTGGAGGATTTTAAGAAGATTCTGAAGCAAAATGGTTTCCATCATGGAGAACTTCCATTTCTTTTCTGCTGGAAGCCATTTTATTTTCCTCCCACAATGCATTATAGAATGGAAAATTTCAGGAAAAACAAAAATAGGCTGCAGTTCGGAGGAAATGCTAATGTTTGTTTGTTTGTTTATTCATTTATTTATTTATTTATTTGTTTGTTTGTTTGTTTGTTTATTTATTTATTATTAAAATTTATAGGCTGCCCAACTCCCGTAGGGACTCATTGGGAAAAAACCTCCATGAATGAAGAAGCTCTATGGCACTAAAAGATAAATTTATTCTGAACCTTAAGGCAACACAACAAAAGACCCCATGGAAGACATTTTGTAAGAGTTCCTTCAAACCTGGAGTTCATTCTGATCAAAGGTCTCCCCAGTTTATATCGTCAGGTCTTCTTCAGCAATATAGCAACCTTCTGCTTCCCTCATACCTGTGAATTTATTGATTCCAGCTTCTGCAGCCACATCATTCAGTGCCACAATACCATGCTCTAGGTCACTGGCAGCTGTGTCCATCTCAATGAGGGCATGAGGACCAACTCTTCCATTGGCATAGTTAGCTATGTAAATGGAATAGCGGCCAGACCCCTGCAGGAAGGAAGGAAGTAGAACTGCTGAGATCCGGAGCTCCAGTGAAGCATTCCCATTCATTCCCCACATGTTGGATTAGAATAGCTAGATTCACATAACATGTGAACCCACCAAACCAGAGGAACAAAATATAATTCCGGTGTTCCTATATTGTGCCCAAATGTAAACTGTGATGGTGTAACACAACAATCTGATTCATATGATGAAATGGCTGAGTTTCCAAAACACAATGAGCCACAAAATATTCAAGCTATGGTATGGCATATTAGGTGCCTCTAGTGGGTTGCAGTTCCACAGTCATGATAAGGATAAGTCCGGTAAAGAAAACGCCATGCCAGACCCTTGAACATACAAGCGAAAACAGTCTACTCAGACATGGTTGTTTTCTTATCCTTGCTAGGGGACTTCCAAAAGGAACATGCCAGGTCTTCACGTGCCCATGTTTGCCCCAGGCTTCTTTGTCAGCCACCATCTGCCCCCTTTTGTTCTCCCATGGCATCCTGATTTAGCAATAATCATTGGAAAACAAACCACGCAAAGTAGAAAGAGAAGAAAATGCAGGTGACAGGGGCATAAATCACCCAGACAGGCGGTGTTTATCAGCAGCAAGGCACTCGCCTGGCACTGCAGCCCCTGATGGGAGTCCTGACAGCTGTGGGGGAGGGGGCAGAGCCTGGTCATAGGGAGGCTGGGTAGAGAACAAGGCCTCTCCAAAAGCATTTTTTCTCTTTACGCAGCTTAGATTATGCCTCTTTGGTTCCAATTTCTTTCTTCCGCATATATGCCAGAGGCCAGTGATTCTGAAATGATAGCCCCAGCGAGCCAACCTCATGCACTCACCAGCCTGTCTACGCATGCCACAGAACGCCCAGCAAACCGGCTTGCCACACCCTGGTTCACCTCATCACTCAAGATGTCCTCCCAGCGCCCGTTGCGGAACTTGAAGAGTTTATCTGTATAGGTGGCTACACCTGGGAAAGAGAGGGAAGACATCAAGCATCTTATGGCTTCAGGCTGTACCCCATCTCAGTACATTCTTTCTCTTATCAAAGATGGGAGAGCTAGGTTTTCTCTAGAACCTTAACTGAGTCCTTAGGTAAAAGGGCTCCACGTTTCCAGCGACCAGAGGTGGAAAGATTTGCCATAAACCCATCCCGAAACAACACAATTGCACTATGCAGATGTGAACTTTGTATGTACATGCAGACTGTGTATGTGACCGTCAAAACAATCCCTGTCCCACATTATCACTACAAACTGAATCCTTCTTTTTTTCTCGTCCGCTTTGAGCACCTAGTTCCTGATTGTCAGCCTTTACAGCTTCTCTACTCCAAAACCCACACTCGGTGAGTCTCTTACTGCTAGCTAGTATGCAGGGCTGTGACTGGGACTGCACTGCCGTGAATGCAGCAACTCCAACAAAGCTTAAGCGTTGGTAAGGGAGGTCCAGAAGAATACATTCATTAAGGAAAAATGTGCCAAAGCAGCACGGAGCCATGTACATCATAAAGGGAAAAGGGAAAAGAAAAAAATCGATGGCCAGACCCTGATGCTGGGAGTAATGTGATTGGCTGATTTAAAGAGTGGGCGTCTTTGGTAGCTGCAAAGCTGTAATGAGGTGTGTCAGGAAGACAGATAAGCAGAACCAAGAGTAGATCGATGAGGCAGGTAAAGGGTCCAGCCCAACCCTGGAAGGAGCAGGGGCTTGGCAGTGTTTTTTTTTCTAGGGAAAGGTCCACAGAGATCTAAAGGGGGGCTTTGAGCAAGTGGGAAGAAAGCAGTTGTTGTTCCAGGGTTGCCATGAGCTATTCAGAAAGAATCTAGAAGCATCTAGGCCATAAAGATTAGGTTAGCGGGGTATAGACGTGGACTAGTGCTACGTATGTGATTTCGGCAACAGCATATCGTAAAGGAGTCCAGTGCCAGCCTAGCAGTTAGATACTCATCCTCCCAAAGGGAAACAATAATGACAGTGGACCCACTGAGGCCTAGATGCTTCAGAGGTTTGCCATTTCTCCTCTGTCCTGTTCACCTCAAGGAACATTGTCCCAGAGATGCTCCTTCATCCCCTGCATTTCTAAGCCCTCAGAGCTGCAGTCACTACTGGCAGCTAGAGATCTGGCAAAACTCTGAGTCAGCAGCCAAGTCCCTCTACCCTCCCCACCACACTGTCTGCCAGCCCCACTGCTGCCAGAGAATCGACAAAATCACTCAGCTGGGAAATTAACTCCAGGCTTGAAACATCCCACCCTGGTGGCCAGTGAAGGTCAGGAAATGAACGTCAGTGGTACAAGGCTAGCAGGTGAAGTCCCAGAGCAAACTACGCAGAGGGCAGCCTACAGGATGCCACGAAAAAGAAAGAAAGATGGCTGAACAGACTCCTGGTCTTCAGCCACATCACTATGTGTTCCCTCTGAGAATCACTTCTACGTTTCCGTCACCTCTTTGGGGCAGTTTAAATGGATCCTGGAACTAGTCAACACTGGTCAAGCTGCTACAATGGGATGATTTCCAGATATATGGTATGTTGTATGGATGGATACCAGAAGATGAAGGGAAATGCATGAAGGGAAATGCATAGAACATTCAAGAGGTGTGATGCGTTAATTTGGTTGTCAGTGGCAAGTTAAATGTCAGGCATGGATGACTTCGATACACACCAGAAAAGGCATTATTGGTGTTTAGGAAGTAAATTTCCTCCCATCCATCTCCATCAATGTCACAGGCTGTCACACCAATTGCATTGCCCTGGCGATCCCTCAGTGCATAGTAGGGGGAGTTGTGTTCATCCACTGCAAGATTTAACAGCCGACCCCGTGCCTTGTCATACTTCAGCACCAGGTTGGGTCCATTGTACCTAAAGGAACAGAGAGTAAGAAGAAGCAAGAGTGGTTTCAGATATTAGCCCTTCTCAGGCCTAGTTTTTCTCTCTTTTTCTCTATCAAAGTGAAGTCTTCTATTACTGCTAATGTAGTTCCTCAATTAGGCAACCAAGCATTCCCAATATCTTCTTGGAGAAGAGAAAGGAATGGATTTTAATGAAGAGAACAGTTGTGGGAACCAATATGCTTTCCATATTTTCTCATCGTTTGCACCGCTCTGCCTTATTAAGAAGCCAGTAGCTCAGGCTGAGTTCTAGCACACTGGATTAATCATCTCCCTGCCTCTTTTCTGCCATAATGGATTTGTTAGATTTTAATGAGTCACAAGGCTCTCAGCAACTGCCACTGCTACCTTTCCAAAAAACTGTCCTATTTTGTGAGAAAAAGTCAACAGAGAAAAAGGAATAGAGCCATTGTTTTCCTCATGTCTGCTGAACACATCACACATTTATGAAAATGCTTTGAAGTACAGAGTTAATACATTAATCTGGTAAGATTTTGAGACACATAATTCACCAAAGTTGATTAAAACCCTTCATAGGACAATATAAAAATGTTATGCCACTTATAGTCATGCATGTTTAAATCATTTTGTTTTGCCACTTAGCTTATACTGTTCCCTTCTTCCTTCTTCAGAACAGTGAGATTCATTGGAAAAAATAGGTTAAAGAAGAAGGGCTGGATTTTGTGTTTCCTATATTTATACAGAGTTTTTTTTCTAAATCTTTTCTGACATGCTGAAGGATTTGGGGATTAAGCCAGGCACCACTGGGGCTCCTCAGGAAAATGGAAACCAAATAGTAAAGACCCAAAAGAAATTCCTTTCTTATCTTATTTCAGACAACTAATGTATGCAAAATGCAAATAGAAGTTTCTCCTCCTATTCAGAAATCAGGATTTATCTGGGGCTGTATTGTTAAAAGGCATATTACATGGGTTTGACCTAAAGCCCTTGTCAGGAAGAGATACTGGGAAGATCTCTGATATAGAACTGACAAAAACCTAAATTACTGCAGTATCAGATCAAGAATACTGCTTTTATAGAATACTTATCTGTCTTATTAATGGATTTGGTCAAAGTATACCCTTCCTCTAGTTGTGCATAATTTTGCTTGTTTGATTAAGGGAGAGTTCTGAATTCTTTGAGACATCCATCCATGTTAACATCACACAATGCAAAGTTGCAGAAACGCCTGAGTGGTTTCATCTGGCAGCTAATGATGTGTGACTCTAATGTGGTTAGCATAGAGTTTGCTAAGGCTGAAAATGTACAGCACAGAGAGAAAATATAACAGAGGAGGAGGGTAGGGAGGGGAGTCCTAGTAGCTAGTAATAAATATAGAATTTGGTAAAACCTTGAGGGCAATATTTGAAAACCCAGGGGAAAACATCTGTCCTCAGAGGAGATCAAGAGGGGAGCCTTTCAAGAAACCAATTATTGCAAAAGGCCAAGCCTGCGTAAGAGGCTGAATTTTATGTGTCAGTGGGTCTATGAAATGTTCTTAGTAACACATTTTGGCTACTGTTCCAGGTGTATTTTGAAGTGAGGACTTCATAGGAAAGTAGGAAAAATCACCTTCAGAAAACATGGTAATCCTGGTAGTTTATATTACAGTTGAAATTATTATATATATAAAATGATATAATTGCCTCTTAGAATCTTTCAGCTACTTGAATAACTCCAAGATCTTCCATATTCTTCTTCTAGAAGGATCAGTGGGAAAGAAACTTACATGTAATAAAAGCCACACGTGGCTTAACATTGTTTTGGGTTGTCCTAGGATCTTTTTCAGAATAGTATTCTTTAATTTATTTAATCATTGCAAGATTTGAAATGTAATATATATTGCACTGGCAATCCTAGGGTGGGAATTTTCCCGCAAAAGGTTGCACTCTGTGACATACAGCTGTCTTAATATGGGCAGCTGCAGCCCATGGCTGAATGAGATGCTTTGTTATCCTTTATTAAGAGCAATATCAAAAGGAAATTAGAAATACTGGGTATATTAGATCTGCAAACGATGCTTGTGAACTTTGCATAGACTGTCTTCTGGTGGCAGCAGTTCTAATATAGTTCTCATTCTTAAACTAGAAAATCCAAAGTAATGGTTTTGAGTGCCCTGGCAAGGGAATATGCTGCTATAGTTTGTATGGCCTCCCCTGTGCCAGCCTGCCAAGGTACTACTCAGTACGAAGATCTCCTCTACTATGATCAAATACCCCTTCCACAAAAGTGACATTGTTGTATCTTCACTACCGGATTACATTTTTTTTTTGCCCTCTCAGGAATTTAGGTGACTTGTTTATTACCATTATTGTTTTTTAATGTATTGCCTTTTAAATATGTGATAACATTCTCTTTTGTTTTTATTGTATTCCATTCCAATTCTGTCAAGGGGCTTTAAGCCTAAATACCAAAGAAGTCACTATTGTGCCCTAAAGATGTATTTATGCATGTTTTTGGGGGACAATTATACTGCATCTCAGAGTAAATGTGAGGAAGTGTAGTAAAAGCAGAAATAAGTCCTTTTCAGGTTACAAATAAATCATTTCTCAGAAGGAGTCTCCAATTGCTCTGCTTGCCTCTGTTAAGGCCATAACTAAAGATACTAGCACAATGTTTCTACTTTAGTAAGAATACTAACAACATGGTGACAGTTTAGGACAGAGTGATGGAGATGTCGCGTCTGGAATGCACATCCATGAAGGAAGGTCAGAGGAACGACGGGAATAAAAAAGGATGGATGGATTCAGGTGAACACATAGATTAATGAGTTAATTTTGCCGGGTAAAGTTTCCTTCTAAGAAATTGAAGCAATCAGGGATTAATCAGGAACAGGTTGAATATAATTCTTCTTGCCCAAAGGAATATCTTACTGTAAAAAGTCCCCCCCCCTCCTTTCAAATGGACGATCACTTCCACCATTCCCAGGGAATTTGGTTGAACTGGCATTCTGGCTAGCAATTATAGGATTGTAGCACAAGCTACAACCTTTCCCATTTGGGCACTCTCAAGATATTTTGAACTATCTTCCCCATATTTTCCAATCATACGTTGAATGGGTCTTATGGATTTGTTATTTAGAATATCTGTTGTTGTTGTTGTTAGCTGCGAAGTCGTGTTCGACTCATCGCGACTCCATGGACATAGAATATCTAGAGGGGGCTAAATTAAGGAAAACTGCAGGTTAGATATCCTGTAATGATTGATTGATTGATTGAATTTATAGTGCCGCCTATTCGCCCATGGCAACTTGAGGCAGCTTACAGAATATAAAACCACAATTAAAACAATAAAAACTAACAAAATGAATCAAATAAATTAATAAAGTACAATATAACAAAATTACCCCCCAACTCCCATCCCCGCCCTGATGACAGCAGATCACATGAGCCATTTGATGGGCTCCATTGCACTCTGGGTTCCAGCACCCTGAATTGCACCCAGAAGCAAATCAGCAACCAATGCAGCTCTTGCAGGAGAGGTGATACATGTGTACACCAGGGTCTGCACAAAACCATGCAGGCAACTGCATTTTGCATCAACTGGAGCTTCTAGATGCTCTTCAAGGGCAGCCCCATGTAGAGTGCCTTGCAATACTCAAGATGGGAAGTGACTAGGGCATGAGTGAATGTGAATAGGGATTGTTGGTCCAGGAAAGGGCATAACTGGTGCACAACCCACAGTTGCGCAAAGGCCATTCTGGCCACAACCGCCACCTGCTCTTTAAGCAGGAGTTGTGAGTCCAGGAAAACCTCTAAATTACGCACAGGGTCTGTTTGGGGTAGTGCCACCCCATCCAAAACCAAAGGTGGCAATTCTCCCTGAGCCAATGAACCCCAAACCCAGAGCCTTGCAAGGGTTTTGTTTCAACCCATTGCTCCCCATCCAGCCCCTAACAGCCTCCAGGCACTGTGAGAGGGAGGACACAGCAACACTTAACTCACCATGGGCTGAGACATACAGCTGAGTATCATCAGTATATTGGTGATACCTCAGTCCATGGTGATGGATGACCTCACCTAGCAGCTTCATATAAATGTTGAACAGGAGTGGAGAGAATACCGATCCCTGCAGAACCCCATGAAGCAGTGGGCGAGGGCTGGATCTCTCCTCTCCTATCAACAATGACTGAGAGCGGCCGCAGAGGAAGGAAGTGAACCAGGACAGCACAAGGCCTCCC
>JANHFQ010004922.1:581851-593007 GCA_032468035.1 Aparallactus werneri
CGGGATTCGAACCACCAAACTGCCGACCTTTCTGATCGACAAGCTCAGTGTCTTACCCACTGAGCCACTGCGTCCCTAATAAATAAAATACAAATAGAGGTATATAAAAGCACAGTTAAATGAGAGAAGACATTAACATTAAAATGTAGAAGAATAAACAGTGCTAATGATATTGGCAGTTTATACTAAATTGGGAGGTGTCAGAACAGCAGAGAGTACAGCAAGGAGAGAGAGGGGTGACGACAGAAAGTGTAGCAAATGTCGGAGGGCAGTAAATGGAAATGCGTGACTTTTGTGAAGGCATTGAGACAATGGAGGTGCAGGCCAGGGAGATGGGAACAATGAACAGGATATTAGAGTTGAGCTGGCATGCAGATATGGCAGTGAAAGGCCTGGTAGAGCCTGATGGAAAGGTGGTATGAGTGGTGGGGAGGGGAAGGGTTTGTGTTTTGTGTCTTGCTGCCAGTCCAAATATGGCAAGTGTATTGAAAGGCTGCATACATCAACACCGACAAATTGTAAGAACTGTAGAGATGTTAGGAAGTTTGTATGATTTAATTGTGACTCAAAGATAAAAACACTGTGGAATGTCAGCTGGGACTTGCAGTTTCCTCTTAAACGCGTTCACTTCATCACATTATGGCAGTGAGAAAGATTCTTCAAAGCATAAATATTAAGTTTGTGATAGTTTGTCAATTTAAATTGCTCCGCTGTTTTCTTTCTGTAAGTGTAAATTAGTGCAATGAATATTCCAAGCTTGTGATACTTTAGACATTATTTTGTTCAAAACAGGATTCTTTGTCCAAACTTTAAAATGACTTTACCGTACCAATTTATATTATGATTTTAAAATAAACTGACCTAATAATCATTTCTGTGTTGGGTTTTTTTTTAAGTCACTCATTCTAAATGTTACATTTCATACTCTGAATAAACTGAAGGTTTGGGTGCTGGAGAGTTACCCAAGTCAAGAGAAATCTCAGCTTAAACAGAAAAGAACCTCTTTCCTTTTTGGATTAGCTTGTTATTTTATCTCTCCACCCCAAGATTCAAAAGACATATTAGAAATCCAAGATGAAGGCTACTCCAAATGTGCTGAACCAACTCCCATCAGTCCCAGCCGATTGGTCATGGCAAGGGACTAGAAGAGCTGTAGTCCAAAACATCTGGAGGATGCTACATTGCCTGCCTCCCCTTATATATTTTAAAACAAAATGATTCTGCATTGTACCACTATAGTCCAGATGTTCTTCATAGTGGGAGATTCATAAGAGGCATTAGACAAAATAGAACTCAGTTTCTCATCTGCTATTTCCCCCATAATGCACATTAATATTAAACTGCATACCATGTTTTCTCCTCTCTACCCAGGATGGCTTATTTTTAATGTTTTTCAGTTACTGTATTGTACAGAAGTTCTTGAACAAGAAAAGCAACTCAGAAGACATATAACCCATGGGAGGAGGTTATGCATATAGTTTGCATTAATACCAGTAACATTCATGATTAAGAGGAGAAAGGGACCTAACTGAAGTTTCCCAAAATTGCTATCAAAGAGACTTTCCTCCCAATGAATCCAGAACCTTGCTGTGTGTATAGGAGGCTGTGTACTTTGCCAGCACTCTTCGATTTCTCCTGCTTTTGTTCTGTTGACATGGCATACCTTGACCAGGTTTTAGGTAACCAACTCCATCACAATTCAGTATTCCCCCCCCCAATCCGCTAAAAGAATATCATCCAGGATAGGTGCTTCATAGATAGTTCTGCAGCACAACGAGAAATCCTGTTCACTAAATGTATCTCTTTTTAGCAACTTTTATAGCTTGCTCTCTCCACTAATGCTACCTCAGCTTGCTTCTCTTCCCTCTTATTCTTCTGCTTTCCCCGCCATGCTGCCCATTCCTCATGGCTTGTCTCCCCACTGTTCCCTTGGTGGGCTATGCCCTGGGGAGCTATTTGAAATCTTCCTGTCGCCACTCACCAGGACATTGCTCAAAATGTGAATTATTCATTCTCACTAAAAGCCCTTTTTGCTGTCTTGCTTTTCTACAGTATTTTGCTATTGCTGTGTAACCGGAGCTACTGCCACACAGTCCCTTTTTCTGTGGTCACCTCCCCACCAGCTAAGAGTCATGAGGAGAGGGCTGGGAGTATCTGGCCAGGCCCCAAAGGGTGCATTTGCCTAGTTGGCTTCAAGGCGATTGTTGACTTCCCAGGAATGTCATAGACAGTAGCAAGAAACTCTTACCTCTCAGGAAGGCCTGGGTCATTAAATGGAATGACTTTTCTATGATGGGCGCCATCATGAGGAATTTCCCTCCAAAGATCCAAGGTGTTTCTTTTTATTGATCTAATGAAGGATAGAACTACTGTACAGCTGCCAACATGGCGTTGTCAAAAACAGATCATGCCAGGCAAACATTATTTTGCTTTTTTCATCTGCCGGCCTGGATTGAGGGATCGAGGGTGTTTTAAATTTAAATGTTTTAAATGTTTTAGACTGGGCATTACTTATTTAATTCGTTTTAATTGTGTATATTGTTGTTTTTAATGTTGCCCTGTAAACCGCCCTGAGTCTTCGGTGAAGGACGGTATACAAATTTAATAAAATAAATAAATAAATAAATTATTGTACTTTTTGACAAAGTGACTAAATTAGTGGACCAGTGAAATGCTGTAGACATCTGTATACTTAATAAGGCATATGACAAAATAAAACCACAGTGTACTTCCTGGCAAGATAGAAAAAAGTGGGATAGACTGCATCACCAATAGGTGGATCCATAACTGGCGAATCAACTGTACTTGGTAGAATTACATTTACATAAAGGGAAGCATGCAGTGGGGTGTCCCAAGGGTCTGTCTTAGGCCCAGTACTCTTCAACATCTTCATAAACAATTTAGATGAGGGGTAGAAAGGGAAGTCATCAGATTTACAGATGACACCAAGCTGGGGAGAATAGTCAACACTTTAGAAGTTAGGCTCAAGATCCAGAAGGATCTTGATAGACTTGAGCACTGGGCCCTATCCCCCCAAAAATACAATTTAGTGGTGAGAAAATAAGGCTTTACACTTAGACAAGAAAAAAACAAATGCGCAGGTATAGAATAGGTGGTACCTAGTTCAACAGGAGTAACTGTGAGAGGGTTCTAACAGTCCTAATGGACAACCACTTAAGTATGATTCAGCAGTGTGCAACAGCTGCCAAAAAGAGCAATGCAGCTGCATCAACAGAGAGATAGGAGCAAGATTACATGAAGCGCTTGTATCACATTATACTGCATTTATAAAACTGCACTTGGAATACTGCATCCAGTTTTGATCACCACAAAAGAAAAAAAAATGTTGAGACTCTAGAAAGAGTACAGAGAAGAGCAATAAAGATGATTGAGGGACAGGAGGATAAAACATGAAGAATGGTTACATGAACTGGGTATGCTTAGTCTAATGAAGAGAATGGCTAGGGATGACTTGGTAGCGGTCTTCCAATATTTGAAGGGCTGCCACAGAGAGGAGGGGGTTGACATATTCTCTAAAGTTCCAGAGGGCTGGATAAGAAGTAACAGTTGGAAACTTATCAAAGAGAGATTCAACCTAGAACCAAGGAGAAATTTCCTTACAGTGAGATCAATTAACCAGTGAAATGATTTGCCTCCAAAAATTGTGGGTGCTGCATCCCTGGAGGTTTTAAAGAAGAAATTGGACAGCAATTTGTCTGGAATGGTATAAAGTCTCATGCTTGAGTAGGGGGGTTAGACTAGAAGACCTCCAATGTCCTTTCCGACTCTGTTTTACTGCTTCTAAACAGCCCCTATCACCTTACCATACCATGATAAAACCAGCCTAGATTATGACCTTGATAGTCAAACTTCCTCATATGATCAGCAGTCTGATAGCACCTTTTCCAACTAGTGAGTTTTATTAAAATGTTTAAATCAGGGGTGTTAAACTCGATTTTTCATCAGGGTTGTGTTTGACCTTGGGGGGCGTGGCCAGGGTGGGTGTGGCCAGCTTGATGTCACTTGTGTTGGGGGCACCTGTAGTGGTCCATGCACTCTGCCAGTGAAAATGGGCTCCAGACCTCCGTTTTTGGCTGCGACGGCAGCCCTCTGCCAGCAAAAACGGAGCTGAAGACAGAAAGATGCAGCCCTCTCAAGCTCCATTTTCGCTGGCAGAGGCACCACGGGCCGGTCCTTCGCCATTTCCAGGGCAGCCCCATGGGCCAGGTCTATGCACCCTGCAGGCCGGATCTGGCCCCCGGGCCTTGAGTTTGACACCTCTGGTTTAAATGCACAAAAGATCATGCTACTTGGAAAAGGCGCTCTTAGACTCCCACTATAGGCAAAGTTATCTCCTTCTATCTATATGTAGATAGGAGAAGTTATCTTCTCCTATAACTTCTGTACATGCTAAATTTTAGGATGGCTTCATCTACAAAACTAAGAAAGTTTGCTTAAAATATTTGTCTGTACCTACTGAAGAGAATATCTGTGACTCAGGGTCAAGCTATGTGGTCTTTAGTGCTCTCTGACAGCACCAAAGATATTTGTTTGTGTATGCCTCCTACATTTGAGCAAAAAAGATTCTTAGAACAACTTATTCAGATCAATAGTAAGTTCTTTCTTTTAGTCTTTTAATCTAAAAGCACAATGAAAAAGGGATGTGGAGTAAGTAGCAAGAAAACAAGCTTGCCTAAAGTGTAAAACCTTATTTTCTCATCACAAGCTGAAATATGTACAACATGCTTAAAGTTATAGACAACCAACAGAAGGAAAAGCTTTGCTTGGTAGCAGTGAGGAGGAAAGATAGTATGAAACGGCCCCGCTCTTCCTCTATCCCGCAGCATGTTGGAGTGGGTATTGCTAAATGCCAATTATAATATTAACTGAAAAAAGGTGGTTGTTGATGACATTAGTAACGTGGCTGAAGAAGCAGCAAGATAAGGCAAGTTGGGAAGAACTGAGGAACATTGTGCAGCTTTGAATATGTATGTTATTATGGTCTACTCTTTATACTCTAAAGCAGGGAGAACCAAGTGTTGTGCAGATTCTATCCATACGTACCTGGAAATGGTCCTAAGAATCACATATGTTAAAGCCCAAGCCTTAAATTTTAAAGAAGTGTCCAAATCAATATGGGGACCTAATTCACTTTCTCACTCCATTGCCATTCCTACAGCTAGAAAGTTAGTATATGCAGGAGGAGAGGAACTAAAGGCCACATTGGCTGAGACAATGCGGCCAGGCTTTTGTTTCTCATATATCGGGATAGACTTTGGGAGAGGTTTTATTAAACCATATTAAAAACATTGAAGTCTTCTTCTGTTTTCTTCCTCAAAATATCAGAAACCATGTCCTGTGTTTCAGTAATTATGCCCAGAGAGGCACACAAAAGAGGTTTGGAGTCCATTTGGGGCCATCTGTGATACATGCAGTGATAGAAACTGATAAAAATGAGGTATTTTTATATGAAGTTGTTGCCTGAGAAGTGCCATTTGTCTATTTGCTGTGTGTTGTTTGGCAATTAGCATTTTGTAGCATTTCTTCAATGTTTCCTTTAGCCTGATCTCTGCAGCAGTGTTAACATGTACATTTATGTGGACTGAATGCATGATAAATGAATGCACAGGTAATGAGGAATGAGGATCAACTGTCATGTATAAGCAGCAAACAAATAGATGTGGGTTATGTACACATTAATGAAACATCTAAATACATAATGATTCCTTTTTACTGTATGTCATACTAGCCGATAACCCTGCATTGCCCAGGTATTTATTTATCCCAATCTTGTATTAGACAGGAATGGCGATGTGAAGTGGTAACATAAGCGCAGAATGGGCTGTCCTCCCTCCTTCCATGAACATCTCTGCAATTCCTGAAGAGGCGATGGCAAGAGAAACTTCTCCCTGAGGCCTCATTTCAGCGACAATTAAATTAGTTTAAAATGTTTTCCCTGTGCCCCAGAAGCATCAAGAAATGTCGTCTCTGTGTGCTGTACGTTGTGTTGGTCTCATAGTGGTGCGGGCAGGCCCCATTACAAACGTCCCCTTGTGGAGTATTGTGAAGCCATTACCATGGCAACTCCACTGCTCTGTAGGCTGTATCTTCACAGAACACACACCCCAAGGGGTCAGAACACCCTCCTCTCTGAGGGGTGTTAGGAGTGTCTTACCACCACAGTATTTGTTTCCAGAGAGTAAGTCATCTGTGTACCAAATTTGGTTGAAACTGCTCGAGGTATTCCAGAGTTATGCTGGACCATACACATACACATCCATTTATATATATATAGATTCAGGTCAAGTAGTATTGTAGTTAGATAAATATACTTTTTTGCCTTCCTTTCACCCTGATTTTTTGCTCCATGTGAACAGAACAAGGGCAAGGACTTGGAGATACTAGAAGAGACGGTGCATTTACCTCTTCTTCAGATATACATATATTGTCACAAAGTTCAATGCCCACTGACCTCTCTGTCTCGATTCCTATGCCAAAAATATAATAGAGCTCTACTATATTAAATGGTTCTTAAAGCGATTAAAAATGGGATTCTCCAAAAGGACAATGAAAATGAACTAATGAAGATTGCTGTTTCATCAAGAGTCTTTTTATTATGAATTTATGGGAGTGTGTGTGTGGTGAGTTGGTGCCAGAGGTAGCAAATTCATTCCAGGACACTAGGAATAAGGGGCAGATAGTGGCAAGCTGTTGTTTCAGAATCAATATTGGATCAGTGTTCATAATCCCATCAAACTTCAGAGAATTTGAAGCCCACCGCAGGACATTTTTGCCAAAATACATGTTATGTGCTGTGATGCTGCATCATGGCTAGGACTTCTCATGTTTGGCATTTCATTCAATAAATGAGATTCAGTAAAATATCTTAGTACTTTATGGTTAAAGAAATGTGATCTTGGGATTACGAAGAGCCTCAGTGCTTGTATTTATCAAGGTATTATAGACTTTTGCAAATTTAAGTTTGGTGTCTTGAAATCTGCTCTTCACTATAACTTCTAGGAAGAAGCTGTAAAAAGGCAAGCTAAAGTTGTCTTTTCAACTGTTTCTGAGGTCCACTTGTAACAGTAATAATTTATTTATCCATGGAAAAGTCAGAATAGTTTATGGCATGAAACAGAAATCCAGGACTTGAATTGCATGTGCTTATAGAAATCTTTGGAAAATGGCATAGCTAGAAGACACAGGAGTTACCATGAAAGGAAGACAGAAAAGACCTACTCAATCAGCTCCCCTTTACGGATCCTCATGAAAGATGGATTAGCAGACGATAGATCATGTTGATTAATCATTTCCAATAATTTTTGGGTTTGAAATGGATGCCACCTGACATAACCGTCTCTCCCAGTCAGGGCCGGTGCACACTGATAAGGAGCATCTTTTTACCACTATTTGGACTGAAATGAGTACAGCCAAATACTAGGCATAATGCATTGTAACAAACTAACCTATACCCTCCCAAAAGTGGAGTCCAAAGATCTGGGCTACGTCAGTAATGTCAATCTCAGAAATGGTTGCCAGTCAAATCGCACACGCTAACCCTTTCTGCAGCAAGGTCACAAGCACAATCTGAATTTGTGTAACTGCATCATTTTTTCCAGGTAGAGGAGACATTTCCTAAAGCCCAGTTTCCAAGTGCAAATACATTTACTGGTCCTAGCTTTAGATCTTGCCTAGATGAAAGTCCACAGGTTCTGCGTTTCTCATGCTAGTGGTCTGTGTAGTCCTTGCTATAGAGTTGCTTTGTCACTATTAGTGTATTTTAAGATCCTATTGTTATTTCTCCATCACAACCCAGCCCAGCCACATATGAGAACAGCTCTGAGGTTTGAAACCTGAATTCAGAGAGGCTAAATACATCCTTTTGTGTCATTCTACCCAGCTGCTGCTCTCATCTCCTCATGTGCTAGGAGCTTGGGAGTTAACCCTTTCTGCAGCAAGGTCACAAACACAATTTGAATTTGCTTGACAGCATCACGTCTGTATCCACCAAGATGCTCTAGGGATGTTCTGGCCGTGATGTTACTTGGAGACAGTGATAATTAGCCTTACTCATAGAATCTGCTCAAGCTCCACCAGTTGGTATCTACCCCAGGAGTCCAAAAAGGGAAACTCTTTGCTAAAGAAGAAATAAGAATTAAGTGTCGTGGTTTGTACTAACAGAAGGATGAATGGCTCTTTACAGTCATGGTGAATAACAGCAACAGCTATGTCTGAGAACGTTCTATGACATTTAAAAAAAATATTTTATAAGGAATATTAAGTGATAGTGCTGTTTAAAGGCATGACACCTCCCAAATACTCAGAAACATACAAGGCCTAATTATTAAACAAAATGAGATGACCATTGAGTGCTAGAGCGCAGTCATGACAGGCTCCTAGCTGATGTTTTCTTTGTTGAACAACGCAGTTATATATGCCATGCATCTTGCTCTGAGCCTTCTAAACCAGCCCACTGTTTCAAGCACAATTGTGAATTTCACTCCTTTGCTGGTACCAGACTCACCAATATCTTCATGTGAGATGGGAAATAGGCATCATTTTAATCATCAACATCAAAATGACTAGGGCCAATCCTAGCAACTGGAAGTTCAGCTTTTCATTCTAGTTCTATTATCAATTTACTTAGGGAAATTACTCTTCCGCTTGTGCTATTATCTTTGGAAGTTAGATTGGAACCATCCCAAGACAAGGACCTGTCTTTCTTTATATTGCTTTATCAAGAGCCATGATCAGAACATCAGTGTAACAATGAACAATAATTGGAGGCCTTCATGTTACAACAAATCTTGGCAGATTAATCCCTGTAGACCTTGCTCGTAATTGGTTGTTCTTTTATTTTATCCTTGTTGAAAGTGGTATAAATTTGCCAGATCCAGATGAAATGTATTTTTTTAAATTAACATTTGCTTAAACAAAATACAAGAGTGCAATCCTGTTACAGAATCAAGGGGTGGAATTCAGCTGCCTAATCTGAAATACTTTGAAATAAGAAAATTCAGGTCTATTTCAAGAGATGTAAAAAGTAAATTTTACACAGCCTGTCCTAGGCATGTTTGTATACTACTACTAAAATATAACTTAAACTAGTCTCTCCCTCCCTCCTTCCCTCCCTCCCCCACTCCCTTCCTCTCTCTCTCTCTTGTTTTATCAAATCCTAGCATTTGATTCTCTCTTTACAATGTAAAAAGATCATGGATAAAAAGCATGGTGTATATATGAACTAGGGATTACAATTTTGTAGAAAACAATGAAAAAGAAATAAGAACTCCACAGATTTCCCAGACATTGTATTATATTTTAAAGTCCTCTTGATATAACCATGGGGACTAAAACTTTCTTTAATAATATTAGATAACCACGCCTCTTTAGGTCATCCTTTCAAAGACATTTCCTTACCTAAACAGAGAAACTGAATGACCACTGGCAGTCAAAAGCAGTGGAAGCAAGAGCAATTTCTGACTTCCTGCCAGGCCAGGTCCTCCTTTGAGCTTCCTTGTGGGAAACTGGCAGGGAACATTAGAAATTTCCCCTTCCTTTCCTTTTCCTTCTCAGCAGGCAGAAAAGTGTCTGCTGCTGAATGGGGGAGTGAGTGAGAGATTGCTGGAAAACTTTCATGGAATTATGAAAATGGAGATCACGTGTTCACAGCAGCAGTGCAGCTGCACAGCAGCAACCCGTAGCAAAGAAGGACTTCCCCAAATGTTTATTTTCCAGGAATCATGGGTCCTGGATTTTGGACCCATTCTGTAAATTAGACTATTTGAAATTCCTTGGTTCAAATTGTTGCTCTGTGATGCAGTTTTGCCCAGTTAAAGTACGTGACAACAAAAGTTTTAGTATATATAGATAAACAAATGCTATGGTTCTTTGAAATCCAAAATTTCATATAGATGATGAAAAACTGTCTGTTCTGTAGCTCCTTAATGATAACCCAGATTTACTGGGTCATGGTCTGCACTCACTTCATCAGGTACAGTACCGCAGATGATGGACAGAGCTGTTCTGACTCAAACCTTAAAAGTTGCACTTTCTGTGCTGCTGCTTCTGAGGATCAAGGGAACTTGACAGGAGGCTGATGAGAAGCAAGGCTTGGAGCAATCAGACCAGTGGAAGAATAAACATGTCCTGAGTCTAAACATGGAAATTATGAGATGTTTTCTACTTTAAGTAATGACCTTAATTTCACCAGATACAGGTAGTCCTCAACATATGACCACTACTGAGCCCAAAATTTCTGTTGGTAAGTGAGATAGTGGTTAAGTGAGTTTTGCCCCATTTTACAACCTTTCTTGCCACAATTGTTAAGTGAATCACTGCAGTTGTTAAATTAGTAATATGGTTGTTAAGTAAATCTGCCTTCCCCATTGACTTTGTTTGTCAGAAGGCACAAAAGGTGATCACATGACCTTGGGACATCATAAATATGAACCAGTTGCCAAGCAACCAAATTACGATCACGTGACCATAGGGATGCTGCAATGGCCTTAAGATGTGAAAGCAGTCATAAGTCACTTTTTCAATGCTGTTGTAACTTTGAACAGTCACTAAACAAATGGTTGTAAGTTGAGGACTACCTAGTATCAAAGTCCTAAAGTATCAAAAAAATGATACTTTTCTTGCCATACAAAATTATTGTTACATTATATTTAATTATTTTTTTAATTTTTGGGCACTTCCTCCTCATTGAGACTGCCCTGTACAATGCTGTAGATGTTCTCAACTTAGAGCAATTTTGATTTGGCTATCTGGTTGTTGCTCCTTTTCCAAAACATTCAAGGGCTCCTGTTGCATTGTGGGACAATGGTTGATGGCCCTAAAAGGCCTTCTCAAACAGCATAGCAAGACTGATAGCTCCTTCCTCATGAGCGCTCATCCTTTCAGTCACCAGATCCCTGAGGCCTTTCTAACTGCAGTTACAGATCAGCAGATAATGAGAGAGATAACAGCCAGCAGATCCAGAAACGTCATCAAAACTGAATCAAGAGGGCACTAGAGAAGAATGCACAAGCCCTATAAGAGACACTCAAAAAAGTTGGCATGCAGTGGCTGAGGTGGAACCACCACAGATAGGACTTAAGAAATTAGGCTCTGTGGCCAATGATAATTATGAATAGAATAGAATAGAATAGAATAGA
>JANHFQ010004922.1:676219-687682 GCA_032468035.1 Aparallactus werneri
CCTGCACGGCATAGCTCATAGCTTCATTGAACTACGCAAGCCCCTTTGCCTCGACAAGGCAGCGATCCATAAAGGGGCAAGGAAGCCTAACCAATGTTAAAATTTGCCATCTATTACATGATGTGCAAATGCAGTTATTTAAAGCTTTAACTGACCTGGTTAAGCATGTTGTACAAATACAGCAGTGAGTTCATCACCCAGTCTGATTTGGAAGGGAAGGCACAGGGAAATAATTGCTGCTGTCAGCTACCCTCTTAAGAGCTTCTTCAGAAAACAGCATGGCCTTTTTGTTTCTAAAGGGAGGCAAAACTCCTGCAGCGTGAGCTTTGCATTGCTGTGGCTGCCTTTTTCAGCCTTTCCAGGAGTCAGCTAAGAAGCTTTTGCAAGTGTAGTTTAACATATGCAACAAACCACGTCATCAAAATAGCAACACAGTGATACAAGTATGACATATGCCTTAGGATGCTCGATGCAAATAGAAAATCCCATGGTTTATGTGATACAGCATCTCTCCCTTCCCTGGGATGCCAATAGCAGGCAGGGCAAAATGAAACACCTTAACAAAGCCCTTAGGTCTGTCTCCATATCATGATTAAACTGACTTGCATAATCCTGTTCTAGTCCTCTCTTATGCCAGTGCTATTTATGGAGATAGCAGCGAGAGACGTCATAGCTCAAAAATAAAGTTGGTGAGGGAGTTCTGGATTCAGCTCTTGATATCTCTAAGATAAAGGGATCAAATCAAAAGATGTTTTCTGCCAGAAACCCTGGAGAGTTACTTCCAGAAGAAGTGGAGGATGATACTTAAACCCGGTGTATATTTCTTTAGTATATTAAGATTTTCATCTTTGTAGGCTGACACTGAAGGCAAAAGGAAAATATATTTAGAGAATGAACTCAAACATTGCTGTGCTTTATAAATCATGACTCAGGGTTTATCATACTCTGCACTAACCAGTTATGTAATTACTAAGCCATCATTAGTTAACTCATGGCTTAGCAGTGCATGTAAACACGTATTTTCTGGGAAATGTACTGAAAACAGGACTTTGCTTTTCCTTGGGACATCAGCACTGACTATTATTATCCATTATGTTTCCATTATTAGCATTTTCTGTTTATGGAAAAGGGGTGATGGCAGATGACCCATGTTTTAGCTTCAGGCCAGGCCAAATCCCATGTGTCCATCATTATTAGATTGTTGCAAGCTAGATGCTATGGACAGATCACTGCCAGATACTACCAGTAGTACCAAAATAGCTGTGCAAAAAGTGAACATAACACCAACAAATGAAAAATACAGCTGCCTTAGTAAGGCTGTGGAACTGAATTAGAACAGGGCTACTCTGCCCTTGCTCTTTTAAACCCCCTAAATTTAAGCAGCAATGCTTCCCTCTAGTGGCCAACTTTGGTCTAGCTGAGAAAGGAGTTGCACAGACTTTATGGTGTTGGGTTATGATGAAATACAGTAAGTTGTGTGAAGCAGTGATGAGCTTTCAGGCTGAATGTCCTGAGAAGCTGTGCCATAGAAGTTGTGTGAATCCATCTACTTTCAGTTTATTCAATTAACTGATTAAGCAGAAAAATGAAGCCCAGCTTTTGATTCTTTCCACTGTGCTATTTATTCTGGGTTCAGTTCAGTTCTGGAAAGTTCGTCTGATATAGCACCCACTCTTGATCATATAAATGAATATTCATATAAATGAATATTTACAAACTCACATTACTATGAACCATCAAGAAAAGCTAATTGTTTCTGCACTAATTCCTGTAACTGCAGCTACTGCAATGCACAGGATGGTGGGGGGGAACTTAGATTTAACCAGGAAATATCCCCAATGCGAACCAGCAGTGGTGATAACATAGGGTGTAGTTGCTCTGGGTTGTGTTACAACCAAGACTGGATATTTGGGGTTGAAAATATTTGGGAAGTAGAAGGCTCTATTATTTTATGTAACATGCTTCCTGTTTCCTAAGAATAAAACTGTCATTTCATCATTTCGTATGATGTCTCAGAAAATATGTGGCTTTACATAACAATCTTGTCAGACTTTTACAATTTCCTTTTCCTTGGAAAAATCTACCAGCTACTGCCGCATATAACTTCCATTTATTTCAGTCGGTGTTTGTGCCAGTTCCTAAGGAAGCCACATCGAAATGAATGGCTGTTGCTCATAAACTGCAGTTGAGAAACACTACTGTGAAACCACTGGCAACCCCCTTCCACAAACCCCACAACCAGCATTGCCTGTGCTCACTTTGAATCCAGCAGTGACTGATGTGCTCCCATAAAACAAGAGAAACATTACAGTATTACAAAAGACGATTGTGGAAAGGAAGGTGTTTTCCAAACCCTTTATTAATCTCTGGGTATTTTCTAGTAGGCAATGATTTTATTATCAGTTCCTCATATGAAATTCATTCATCACATACAGGGAGGGGAGGTACTGACATTCCTCATTGTGTCAACACATTTTGCTTGCAATCCATGTATAAAACTGAGGTGGGGTATTAGATTTAAACTGATTTATTCCCACTGATTTCAATGGAATGGAATGGAATGGATAGCAGCCAAGTATTCTGGCTCCCATGCTTTGTGACTGAGATTAGCTGGTGCAGAAAATCCAACCGAGGCTGAATCAGCAAGGGCAGCTGGCTTCTGGCCACTTCCTGCCTGGATTTGCAGTCAGATTGCAGAAAGGTGTTTGCAAGCAGCTGCTTTTTGCTAGTGAGAAATATGACTCTTTGGGACGCTGGCTCAGTCAGGCATATCTGGCTTTGGATGGGGAGCACAAGGTTAGATGACATGAATGGCAGCAGACTCTCCTTAACCCTCTGCTGAGGTGATTTTGTAACAGCCTGGCCTTGGTTTTGATCTTCTGCAAAGCATGACTCATCATCTACGTTATAAGCTGGTTCTTAGGAGCAGCATTTCAGTATGGCTATATTTTCACAGGTCAAGAAGCAAAAAGCAAGATAAATAGCACAGCTGGGAGTTTTGGAAGAAAAGAAGTTGCTAAAGAGCAGTCCAAGACAATCTGAACTAAACGAACCTCAGTATAATTGGCTTATTCAGCCGGGGAGAAAGCTACCCCGTGGGCTCTCCTTCCTGCATGGCTCTAAGCATCTCTCTAACTATAGGAAAACTATAGCATTGTGCATCCCATCAATGATCCAAAGAAGATAAGCTGTGGGACAAGATAGAGGGACAAGCTCCTGGTTAAATAATACAACATAGGAAGCATGTTAGTTGATTATAAAGCCAAAACAGATTTGCCAGAAAAGCTCAGCCATTGTGTTCATAGCTTGTTTTGTGTCTCACATGAAACACCAGTGGCTATTACTTGCTTAGTGACCATGCTACTCCAGGAGAAATGTATCATAGTGGTATATTGAGTAATTTGTGATGAAAAAATTTGAGAGGACGCCAGTAAAACAGGTCCCCAAGTGCTAAGATAAGAGAGTTTGTTTCAAAGTTGGAGAACGTCCAGATTTCTCTCTTTTTGAGCCAATGCAGTAAATCATCCTATTGGTTCAGATTCTTGAAATCCTCCAATGCGACTCTAGCAGCATTGCATCCCACTGCTCCCATCACACCTCCTCCTAGGAAGAAAATTGAGGCATTGAGGGAAGAAAGAGACTTGACTACAACACAAAGTAAAATGGCAGCACTCTTAGAAATATTTGTGATTGACAGGCTGGCCTGAACAAATGACCCCCAACTCTTTCAAACCACCTAGCAGCCCCTTCTAGGACTATATTGCAGAAATCAAGGTTCCCATAATGACACATTTATGTCTTTTTTTTCTCATTGCAGCCTTGCATATACAGTACCATTCACCCTGCCCCTCCCAGACATACCTGGATGAGCACCGCTTCCACAGAGGTATAGGCCTTGGATTGGAGACTGGTAACTGGAGTAAGCTGGCACTGGTCGGGCAAAATATAACTGATCCAAAGTCATGGCTCCATGGAATATATTCTGAAAGTCAGAGGCAGTGTCAGATGAGACATTGCTGAAGAGACAGGGGTCCTTGTCTATTTCCCAGCTTAAAGACAGGGAATGGCTACCCTGTGGCATTCAGATTCTAAGAATAGCATATAGGATAGATTTACAAGACCACTTTACAGTCAAAGGCAGGAAGGATAAAAATATTTCCATATGATAATTTGTCAAAGAAGTCTTCTGGGAATGGGTGGGTGGGTTTTAATCAAGGTTATTGTGTACAGATCAAGCTATACTGTCTCTTAAATTGATTGGGGGGGGATTTTCTGGAAATACATACCCCACCAGGTAGCCCAAATATTTTCTCAAGGTCTGGAGGTGTTAAAACATCTATGCCAATGATGGATGCCTTGAACCCAGGTGCATAGGCTTCAACACTGTCAAATACTACCGAGAGAGAAGACGTCTGGTAAGGACCGTAAGGCAGGAATAGAATTTCCCAACATTAATCTCTGGCATGTCCAGGTTGAACCGGAGAACCTCTATCTTTAATCTTGGAATCTCCTCCCAGTTACTGTTGAAGACACTTAAACAGTTGGATCCATGGTCTGATATAGTATGAGGCAGACTTTGTCATTGGCTGAATAGAATAAAATACCTGTTTCTTGGTTCTAGGCAAATAAATCATGATTTATCTAGGTCCCCCTCCCCCAACATCTACCTTTTAGACAGGTTGGAATGCAAACCTTCAAGAACATAAAGCTATGGATGCTCTGTGATTAAATCATCCTTCAGTTGCTGCTGGGCTCCTGTTCACTCCAAGAACTTTCCTGTTCATCATCAGGATGTTCTCAGAGGTTATCTCTGTGTACTGAAGCAGCAACTGAGAACAATAAATACTTCTAAAAGAGTAAGGGAATTAACATTTTGTCAAGGATATAGTGATAAGGTATGCAGGAGTAGAAAAGGGGAGATATTCTTACGAATGGAAGATGCTCCTTAGGTAAATGCAAGATTTGCCCTTTATACTAAGGTTACTCCCTGCCAGGGTTTAGAAATCAGCTGTACCTCGATTGGCATAGTCCTCACGGTCACGGTGGTCCCACTGTTTTTCTCCAGCAAGCAAATAGGGGGTGTATTGGGTAAAAAGTGAAATCACATGGCAGCCTGGGGGAGCCAGGGTAGGATCCAAGACCGATGGAATACACATCTCAATCATGGGCCTAAACAACAAGAAAGAAGGCAACCTGTGACTCTTATCCCCAGAGTCACTGGTTGATAGTTCTCTTTCTGTGGCTGCTAAGATCATGCCTCAGTTTTATACCAACATGCTGGACTTACCTTAATACAGGCATCCTGCAAAGAGGCTTGTAAAAGAAGGGAACTAAATGAGGTACTTGGCACCAAGCCAAGAAGATAGCCCAAGCCTTGAAACAAATCTTTTGAGAAGACGTAAAGTCTGCTGAAGGATAACGTGAGAGGACAAAGTCCTACTTGTTTCATAATATGTACTGACTTTGCAAAAACTCGCTGAAAACAATACACATAAATCCAGGGGTGTACAAGAAGTAGCACTCCAGTTCTTACAGAATGTCAACTTTCAACTTCCAATATTAATCAGACTGGTTGGGGTTGCTGGGAATTGAAATTCAGCAACATGGCAAAAAAACCCCATCAGTTCCTAGCAAATGCTATAGCAAATTCAGCTCTTCTAACCAATAGAAGGGGAAACTAGAAGGAGATGGGATAGATGGCAGATTAAACAGAAAAGATTGGTCAAGCGCACCGTCCACATTTTATTGGTTCTGGGTCCCATTTGATATTCTCATAAAACCAAGAAAATACAAATTTGAAAAAGGCAGTTTTCATTATAGATAATAGATACCATCTTATCTGGAGTATATGATTTCCAGCATAAAGCCTAATATTCCAATTTTATTTATTATGGGGTTGAAATAGTAAACTATAACCTAACAATGCAATTCCACATACAATTTATTTGGGAGTTGGCCTCAGTTATTTCATGAACTTAATTCTAGTGAGTAAACAAGCATAATTGGGCTGTTAATTTCCTTTCTACACAAAGCACAGATTGAGTGTCAAGGTGAATTACTATTCTGGATTTTAAATGGTATTGTGCACTTAAACCTGTTGAATAAATGATAATACTGAGAGATGGGAAAAACAGAAAACACCAGCAAACTCTTTGTTGTTGCAAAGAGATGGCACTGGAAGATCAAACCAGCAATGCAGAATGTGCATCTAAATTAGAATTTCTGCACTACATTCAAAACAGGAACAAAAGCCTGACAGATGTTGCAGAGTCTAAAATAGCTAATGAAACTGTGTAGATGCATATGAAATTCACAATCATATAACTTTTACCAGAAAAGAATCTGACAATATTTGTTTTCTACAAAATGAGCTTTCGCTCATTAGACCAGGATTAGATCATGGTAAGGGTTTTAGATTAGAAACTCTGGAGAGGTGAAATTTGTGTTAACAGTTTAAGTCTGTGCTCTCAAGTGTAGGAAAATATAAGTTTAACTGCAGGGCACTGCCAGGTTGAGTACTACAAAGATTACTTAAAGGATAGCTGGGAGCAGGTCCAATCATAACAGTTTTAAATATGCATTAAATAAGAATTTCATATATTAGAATTGAGTTGACGTCATTCTCTTCTGTAGCCATTATCATTACTTGACAGGGTAGGAAAAGGTAAATTATAAAGTTGTCTCCCTCAAAGCTAAGAGGACCTCAGTTTACATAATTCTCATTCACCAGTCTTTCGCATCTTGGCTGGGAATTATAGGAACTGGAATCTAACATAACTGGAAATATCCAGGGTTTGGGGAGGTGCTCCATTCCCAACTCTATTGAAGCCACTCAGAATTGCTGATCATACCTTCTAGAGGGCCTCCCACTGCAAGCATCTTCAAAGGCCTGTTGCAAGGCATGAGTGTTTTCACAATTGAGATGGATGGAGCATTGATGGTGAGGCAAGGGGCCGTTGCTGGTAGTGTCTGAGACTGCCAGAAAACTGGGCAACCGATCCACAGCCACTGGGGATATGGGCAGTAAAAGATGTTACAAGCAACGCTGGGCAGTACAATAAATTTCAGTTCTCCAGATACTTAACACAGCATTCAAGAATTTGCTCACAATAGAAATTCACAACAGAACATAGATTGATAAGTCATTTATATTGCAGATAAAATAGAAGTCAAACGTACGCAGAACACACACCTACTGTGACAGAAATCAAGCCTTACATAATTTCTACTTTAGGATTTAAATTCCAGGCCTTTTGCTCCTACCTTTTCAAGTCTACAAAAAAATTTCTGCTTTCTTTTCTGCTTTCAGATTGGGATCAGTGTTTACAAATTGTTCTGTCTAGCTTGAGAGCCATTGGTTCCCACTTTGTCAACATTCTTTAAATCACCAGCCCCCTAAAGTTGGAGAGGGGAGGCAAATAAAAATAGACTTCCAATTATCTGAGCAACTGAGTTGGAAGAACAAAAGATAATGTATTTATTTTTTTGCTTTTTCTATTCTTCACCACATGCCTTTTGTACTATCCAGTCTGGAGAACAGAAATTTTATCCATTCAGTAATGTTTCAGTTGGCCCTATTAAATTTACCCAGTATTAGATAGGGAAAACTCTGCCTGTTGTGCCTAAGACCGTGAAAATTATTGTACCACTAAGAACTTTTACATGGAAGCTTCTCACCTATTCACTGCCTTACAGTCCTCACCATTGATCTTAGTGACTGGAGAACGTGTGTCAAACTGTGAGATTCTTTGTACAAACTCCAAGGGCAGATGCTCCTAGAAAGAAGAAACACAGATGCTTGGTTTTGAAGCAAACTGGAAAATATTATGTAACGAATGCACTCACAGTCACTCAACCCCTTTGTGTATGCAGTTGCCAAGAATTCAGATTTCGATGGATACAGTATGACAACTGTCCTAATGGTAGCAGTTGACCAAGGGTCATGAATAAAGTGCCACATCACATACTTTGTATGTACGGGTTCATTATTTCAGATATAAATGAATTAAAGACACTAAAGGGGATCTCAGTTAGTAGCCACATCTCAAATAAGGCAGTTTATTGACAGAATAATGACTTTATGCCAGAGAATATGGTGCCCCTAGTCAGTATCTATTTCTGGAATGCAATACAATTGGAGGTTCAGTGTTTAATATGAAAGCAATCCACTGTTCTGAAAAAAGTATTACTCAATAATACAACTAATAATATTAATAACTAATAATAATAATACCTGCTCTGTCAGCAGGCCTGAGGTCTGTGAGTCATCGGAAGTGGGGGGTTGAAAAACTGAGCACATAGCACTTTCTAATTTTTAAACTTTTTTTTAGGTTTTAAATGTTTGTGTTTTTATGTTTTTTATTCTGCTGTGAGCCGCCTGGAGTCCTCTGGGAGTGGGCGGCATACATATATAATCAATCAATCAATAAACTAGACAACAATAGAACTAGAAGAATCTTCCTTAAGATTCTTGTGGCACTCTTTACGTTTGCCAGGCATTCGCTGGAATTCTAATGGAAGAAGATGGAGAAAATTATACTGGGAGCACGTCGCTCAGACTTCTCCCCCTTTCCTTTTGGAATGCCTTCCTCTTTCCGAACATTATCAGTCTTTCTCTTATATCAATTGAAGGAACTCTCAACAATCTTATTTGTCTGAGAATCCATAGTCCAGTTCTCTTCTAAGAAAATTATAATCCCTGCTTTCTTCTGGGTCCTTGTAACAAGAAATGCATATTGCTTATCCAGAACTAGAATGCAAATAAATCCATCAAATATTTGGGGCAAGTTCTAGGCATCCTGGTTTTTAAGAGAAAGGAAAAAATAAAGGTAATGGTGATGGCTTTCTAAAAGTCCTCCCGAGGCCTTCTCTGTTTTGTCAGAAAGCTAAACATACTTGTGGAGTCAGCTCCAAAAAGGTATGACGTGGGGATGCATTGGACAGCACCAAGCGGCTCTTCACTTCAGTTCCATCCTGGAGACAAACTCCTTGAACCTTCCTATCAGAACTCAGGAGAATCTGGGAAACTGGCTAGGAGGAAAAACAAAACAACCAGCATGGTTCTCCTGATTAATAAAAACTGCCCCCTTAATCTGGTGGTCGAAGGGATCCCAATTTCAGGCTGTTCCCTCCATAAAAAAACCCCAATGTTTGAATATCTATGTCTTGCCCTGTGGATCAAACAGAACTCAGTTCCCCACATAACAGCAAACAATTGCATTTGCTGCCTATTTTCTTGTTCTATTGTTCTTTGTCAGTGTCTTCTTTCCTGGAGGCATTTTTGGCACTCCTCAGATCAAGATTTGATAAATCTACTCACCTTATCAGTAAAGATCTCAGCCCCAAATGTAGTTGCAGCACAAGCCAAGGACTTGGAAAGTGCCCCCATGCCCCCAGACACATAACCCCAGGCACCCTTGCGCCCCTCTATTCCTCCCATGACATGGTGCAGCAGAACATACCTATGAGAAAGGCCAAAAATTAGGGACTGCCAAGTAATATTATGCAATTTTATTTGTAATGTAGATGCTGGCCAGCAGCTTGGGTTTGTCTTTCTCTATACCTTTTTCAATGCAAGTCTTCTGCCTCAAATACAACTTAGTCTTTATAACTGTATGCATTAAAGTAATTCTTCACATTACAATAATAACACTTCACTTCCCAAGGGCTTACAAAAATGTAGAGTATTATAGAATTAAAATGTAACGATGCTTGCTATAACTTACAGTACTATCTATTTTCCTTGTGTCCAGCAATGCTAATATATAGAGTGCTGTTGATTGCCAACAAGGTATAAAGGCTGGGGAAGAATATGAAAGAATGGAAGAAATGGTATGTACGAAGGTGGGAGGGAGAGATTAAGTTGGAAAACAGCAATCAGAATTAAGACAATATTATTACCCACTGCCTGGTGTGTGTGGACCAGCCATGGCACCAATCACTGCATCTGTGGCCAATGTTGCTTTTAAGGGCTCCGATTCAAACCAGAAATCCAAAATCTACAAGAAGAGAATGAGAAACAAGCCTTGTATGGAACCCCTGAAGGAATCTATACATTCTATGCACTCATTGCCTTCCTCTGACCCAAAGGTGCTAGGCTAAACTTAGGGCCCTCTTACAGTTCAAATTAAAGTTATCCAAAATGTATTATTGAGCACCTACTGAATTAGGGAGATAGTACAGTTATACAATTAAAAAGCTGGGCAAACAATCCTCCTATTCCAGGTTGACCAGTGCCATTTACCTTGGAAATGGGAGCTGTGAGAACCTCATAATACTGTGGAAGTTGTTTTCCCAAAGCAAGTCCTGGTAAGAAGAAAACAAAGTTATTGGTTGCCCCCCCCCACAATTGATTGAGATGGACAGCTACAGAAAATAAACAAATGAGGTGATTCATGCCTTTCAAATATAGAAAAAGGGAAACTACTCTAATTAACCATCCCACACAAAGACAGACTTACAGCTGCAGAAGATCCCCAATAAAAGATCACATCAGAAAAAAACTCCTCCCTGTCTCTCTCTCTCTCTCTCTCTCTCTCTCTCATCTTCCACTGCTGTTCATACACACCTGATATGTCATGCATGCAGCTTAAACACTTTCAAGTTCATGTTTTTTTGTTATCATCCCTTCTGCAAAACACCATTACAAACTCCTCCAGAGATTATGTTAGTGCCAATTTTCAATTTATGCAAATGTTGATTGCAACAATCAAATTTAGGGAAGAAGCAAAGTAATCTTAACTAATCTAGTATAGTCTTCTTCTTGTATGTCTATTCTTTGGGCATTAGTGCACACATGTATTAGTACAAATGAGTGGAGCCCTCAATTTATCTGCCAATCTGCAGACCAAGGGCTTCATGGTTGTTTTCTTGTTCCAAGATAGAAACAAGTAATCTTTTTAAAATAACTCTAGGATTTATATTTGGCCTTGAGATTCCAGTTATTCCTTCTTACCTTAGAGCAAAGTAAGAGGACAGAGTGTTAATTCAAATATAAAGCCTATGTGATTGGGTGAGATTCTAATCATCTACGTAATTCAACACAACAGCCACTGAAGAGAAATCTGGGTGTGTATCACAAATGGCAGGGCCTGGGTCACCCGTCTCTCACCCGCACGGTACAGGGCTCGCAACCCCATCAAGGCCCTGAATCGCTGACGCAAGGAGCCCTGGGTGAGTGCAGCTACATCCATTGGGCAGACATCAAGTAGAGGGTCAATGGCTGTCACCAAGCGGTTCATGAACTCCTCATATTTGGGGAAAGCCTGCAAAAGTAAAGGAAGAGAAACTATTCAGCTCATTTCTAGAGCAAGCCTTTTCTTGCAGATCATCACCCCAAGCACTCACAAATATTTAAGTATCTTCTTGTATTTTTTATATTTTATGTTTATGAATTTATTGTCATTGTACATATATACAGTATACACATACAACGAAATTCACAGGCACCCAAAAACCGGACCC
>JANHFQ010004922.1:730707-741365 GCA_032468035.1 Aparallactus werneri
TAATATAGAGCAAACAAGAAAGAAACAAGCAGAAATGTGAGGTGAGAAATGAATGGAATTACTGTTGAGGTATGTACCTAGTAAGAGTGAAAAGAAGAGAGAATTCTGGCTGGAAATGACAGAAATAAGTTGACGAAGGTACAGCATGTGAATAAGGTTGCTACCATGCTATGTGCCCCTATTAATAGTTGAAAAATGCTGTCTTGAAGTAACTCCTTCAAAATAAGCAATTATGGAGGAACAGTGTTTGGTTGTATATATACAAGAATATATATACAAGAATGTAAAATGTGAGAAAGGCCATGTGTTTGTTACATTATACATCTAGAGATGTATATAATATGTAGGACAGAGAACCACTAAGAACTGAGGGTTGTTAGTGCGAGTTCAGAAGAAAAAGAACATTGTATCATCCACCTACCGGCAATGGGTTGAAGTTCTGGTCCACAAGATGGTTGTGCCCATGATCAAAGAATGAGTGTCTCATTACCACATCGATACCCTGGCTCGCTAGCATCCCAAGAGAGTTTAGCCATCTAGTAATTTAGAACACACTCGATTAGCTTTTAACCAAGAATAGCAGAATAGTTTTTTTTCAATCTAGGTTGTGCCTTCGTTCCATATATCAGAACTGTCTTGTCTAACTGATACCTCACAGTTCACCATATCAGTCAGTGATTTAAGTAAGATATGTTCATGAATTAATTATTGTGTTACTTCACTGAGAAATAAAGTTAGCAGTCACCATAGAAGCAGCTAATTAAGAGGTACTCAAGATCTTTTCCAAAAAAAGGCATATTTCAGAGTTAAATTATGGAAACTTTTTGGACTTGAAACCCAGCACAGTCAGATAATATATACTGCTATTGTGCACAATGCAGCATGTTTTCAGCAATTTGGCATAAAAGTCCAAATAAATAAATAAATAAATTTATGACGGGAAAAAACCTCAACACTAAGAGTGAAAGATATTTCTACAATTATTTTTACTGTCTTCCAACAAGGGCAATGGATAAAATACTGTACACAGTATTGTCTCTGTACATTAGATAACTTTGAATATTAGCATGTATGGATTTTGAATGAACCAAAACAACAAATTTACATTTGTTCACACAGACACACACAGAGAGAGGTACAGTTAATAAAAACATTCTAGCAGATCTGCTTTCCCCCTCCCCCACCCAAGACAATCTATTATTTGTCTATTATGAATAAAACTTAAATCCTTTTGGACTTAGACAGCCGTTGATTGAAAGTATGTCTTGGCAGCAATCCTGCATGGAGGTGGATATGATATTACCAAGATTCTACAGAGAAAAGTTGGAGATTTATGTGAAAATATCCCAGGAGAACTTGCATACATTGTCCATGGAATATTATAAGAACTGAGTGAAATATTGACAGAAATTGAATTTCTATTATTAAGGTATAAGGCACCACTAGACAAGAAAGAGAGAGAGGTGATTCTCCCTTAATTTTAATGAGAAATTCAAAATGAATATGGTGTCCTGATAGGTGTGATGAGGTGAGCTCCCCACCACTACAGTGAACCTTGATGAGGATTTGAAGTTATGAGCAATTTTAATATCTGCTCAATGAGCAGATAGCTGCTGTGGCTAGGAAGGCCTCTGTACAGCTTTATCTGCTGCACCAATTGTGCCCTTTCTAAAATTCACTTCATGGCTTGACTACTGCAACATGTCCTTGAAGACCACCCAGAAACTTCAAACTGATCCAGAACACAGCAGTGTGGTCAGTGCCTATGAGCCATACTGATTGCCAGTTTGTTTCTGGGTGCGATACTGTTACCTATAAAACACTATATGTCACAGACCTAGTTATTGAAGGACACCTTCCCCTATAATCTCTTCCCAGCTGATTTGATCTGACAGGATTACCGGTAATACTCTCTGAGTCCTTGAACAATACCATCTTTTGGAACCATGGTTTCTTTTCATTCCCTTTTTATCTTTTTTATCTTTTCTTAAGAATAGCTTCATAACAGCTCTTTTTTAATATCCAAAATAAGAAAGTTGACTAAATCATTCTTCTAGTTGAAATCTATACATCCAAGTCACTCTTCTGATTTACTATTTGTGTGTCCGTTTTAGAAATTAAAATATCAGCTAGTGTCACTTATAAGTTCTGTATAACTTCTTTGTCAATATCACTCTTGTATTCTGTTAATTTTAAATCTATATCTAAAACAGCTTGATTTTTATACAGGTAGTCCTGGACTTATGACTATTTGTTAACAACAGTTCAAAGTTACTGTGGTGTTAAAAAGGTGACTTACAATGAGTCCTTACACTTACAACCATCACAGTGTTCCTGTGATCACGTATTTAAAATTCAGGTGTTTGGCAAGTGGCATAGATTTATGAGGGTTGCAACAACTTGAGGTCATGTGATCATTGTTTACTATCCAGGATGCTTCCAAAAAGTAAAAACAACGGGGGAAGTGGATTTATTTAAGTTCTGTGGCAAAAATGTTGTAAAATCGGCTGCAACTCATTTAATGACCACTTTGCTTAGTGATGGTAGTCTGGTCATAATTGTGGTCGTAAGTTGAAGACTAGTTGTAGTAACTGATATTCTTAAGAGAAAGTTCTGAAAACATTGCTGTCAAATATCCTTGAATTCTTCCAGAGTTAAAATACTTTTCTCAGTTTTCAACTCTTCATCGCCTCTTTAAAACTCCTTTGCAAATTTAGTACTTTCCTTCAATTTTAATACCATAGCCTATCACTTTCTCTATAACCATAATAAAAGATAAATGTGTACTATAACTAACTAACTAACTAACTAACTAACTAACTAAATAAATAAATAAATAAATAAATAAATGCAAAATGTGATTTGTTTTCACACTTGTGCAAATAGGATGTAAATTCCCATGGAATAATTTAAAACACAATTTGTAATCATATAGTAATGGTTTAAGGCAGGAGTGTCAAACTCAAGCCCGCAGGCCGGATCTGGCCTGCAAGGTGCTTAAATTTGGCCTGTGGGGCTGGCCTGGAAATAGCAAAGGACTGGCCAATGATGCCTCTGGCAGCCAAAACAGGGCACAGGGAGGCGTGTGTGGGGCCCCCCCGCACCCCATTTTGGCCGGCAGATGCTGCAGGAGGCCGTCCAGGCCAAAAACAGGCCGTGGGGATGTGTGCATGGCCCCCGCAGCCCATTTTGGCCAGCAGGGTGGTGTAGGAGGTGTCTGTCCCATCTCCAACTCCCTCATCCCAGAAGGCCCGCGGAGAAGTACAATGCTGATCCGGCCCTTGAACAAATCCAGTTTGACACCCCTGGTTTAAGGAATCTTATTAGTAGTCTTCAACCATTAAGCTTAGTTTATTTCCATCTGCTTTTTTTTCCTCAAGAAAAGCTTGATGCTACCTCATTTTCTTCCAGGCAAAGATTCTTATCTCCAGTGGGGAAAGGAAGAACAGTGGAAGGGAAGTTGCCTAGCACAATTTTTAGCTAAGTCAGCTAAATGCTAAGTCAGACAAAACACGTTGATCTCCTGCTGTCAGTGTATATAAGCAAACTCTTTTTTAAAGAAAGCGGACTCCTATACTAATTTCTGTTGATTAACCTGGTTTGACCATGTGGATCTCCATGGAGGACCTTCTATGAACTTAATAACTTGAACTTTCCCATGTGATTTCCTTGTTTTATTTTTATAAATGAGTTGAAAAGTTGCTAGGATTGTTCTTTCCACCACCACCTGGATGACCTATAACCCATGTAATCACTTTTTCATACACCATGAGGAAAAATACTAATTTTAAAAATGGATTTTAATGACACCTACTACAGAATGATCAAACAGAGTTTCCAAGGGCCTCATGCTAAAATATGACATTTTCATAACATAAAAACGAAGTAAAAATCATTAACTTAAAGCAAGGACAAAGAGAAGAGAAAGGGAGGGAAAAAAGGGGAACTTAAACTAATTAGCACTGTGTGCATGCTGAAAAAAGAAAGATGGGTTGTGCTTAAAATATAAATAAATCTGCTTTAACTCTGTTAAAGAGTTTTGGAAGGAACTGTATTCTTTTCCATTCTTAAGTTATCTTAATCAGTCACTTTTCTGGCATCTGAAAATTCAACAGATATTGCTTTTTACCTACTGTTACCTGTGGAGTAATGTCCCTGTTGTTATGGCACTAGTTGTTTCACTAACCATTTTTAAACAATGTGTCCTCATGATATTTCCTCATTCTTATTTCCATATAAGAAGTAAGAAAATAAAGCTGAAACAAAAAGGAATTCTGTTGTGGATAAATCTTTTGATCTTTCAAAATCCTTTACAGCCAGTTTGGTCTAGTGGTTAAGGCACCAAGCTAGAAAGCAGGAGAATCTATGGTTCAAGTCCCACCTTAGCCATGAAAGCCCATTGTGTGATTTTAGGCTAGTTGCTCTCTCTCAGCTCAATTCACCTATCAGGGTTGTTGTTGTGGGGAAAATAGGAGGAGGAAGATGTAATGGATATGTTCAATGCCTTGAGTTATTTGTAAAAATAATGAAGTCACACTATAAATAAATAAAAAATATTTTAATCTCTAAGGGATTTGGCAATAACAGGTAAAGCTTAACAAGTGTGGCCAGAATCAAAAAGTGTTTGCTAATACCATTTTTGTTCCTTTTCTAATAGTTTCCATACCCTTCCCTTTGCCCCTCCCCTCCCTTCTTTTGAAAAGCCCTCATAACAGATTGATAATTACATAACTACAGATAATTCTTGTAAAAATTCTCTGGTAGTGGTAGGTCCATTGGCTGCACAGTGGTATGATAAAGCATTAGAGCTAATTAAAAGTTCCCTATCTAATCTGCTTACAGTATGTCCAGTTTATACATAGATAAAAGTGGAGAGGCTACTACTTTAAGGTAGGTGTTGCTGCCTTAAAGTAATAGCTTCTCCGCTTTTATTTATATTTTATTACTAACTGCCTTTACAAGTCATCTCCCACTGAAACAGAAAAATGGATGGATAAAGTCTAATAATGATTAATTCAATGATAGTACAGTATCCTTGATTTTAGAGTTGGGATTAGTGTATCTTATAGACAATAAAGAAGCCAGTTTATCATTTTATGCACTTACTGGTTTTCTCATAAACATATCACTACTTCCATCCTTAGATTAACTTACAGGAAGCTGGCAGCATAGGAATCTGAGAGATTAGTGATGCCTCCTTCAGAAGCAGCCCCGATACCTTCTAACCAAATCTTTTTTCCAGGCATGTGTGTGTTGACCACCTGTTGCCAAAAAAAGAAGGGGAAAGCAAAAGTGGTGGTAAGAACGTAAGAATAGCCCTGCTGTTCAACAATTGTCTATAGCTGGTAATTTTAAAACACGTATTATCACAGGCTAACATAAACAATACTAGTTTTTATAGTGACTACTAGTAGGGCTAAAATAATGAGGAAAACAAAAGTAAGAAGTGAATAGAAAATAACTTAATCTGAACAAAACTTTCTTTTAGTTTCTTCTACTTCTTTTATGGGCATTGATCTTGCTTTCCTGGAACATATCACTCTTTGCTGACTTCCTATTTGTTTACCTCAGTGGGGGCTCTCTTAATTTTGTTGTATGTGCACTATCCTTCAGTGATTCCTTTCAGTTTGTTTGTGGTGTCTCACATGAAGTAGCACACAGCAGGCTAATGAATAAAATACTTCACTCTTGCAAAATGAAATTGTCCGTGCCTTCAAAGCCTCATTTCTTTATGAAAACAGAAATTACTCACACAATGTAAGATATTTCCATTATCCAGATCAGACCTTTATGTAAGGAAATATTTTTTTACTTATACTGTAATTTTGCTTTCCAAGACATATATCACAGTAGGCTGCTATACCATATGGCAACACCATTAACTTTTCTTATTCCCACTTACAGCAGAACTTTGTATAAGATCTCATTCTCAGTTTTAAAAATGAGTACAAATTGACCTCATTCTCAGGTTTTAAAAAGTTAGTATTTTTAAAATTTCCACAATGGTATTTTTCCCCACATATATACACTTTGTAGTTTGACTACTGCTTGGTGCTGCCTAGTTTTGAATAGTTTTATATACAGATAGTCCTCAATTTACAACCACAATTGAGCCCAAAATTTCTGTTGTTAAGTGAGACATTTATTAAGTGAATTTTGTTCCCATTTATGACCTTTCTTAGCTCAGTTATTAAGTGAATCGATAAGTTAGTAACCCGGTTAAGTGAATCGGGCTTGACTTTGCTTGTCAGAAGGTCACAAAAAGTGACCACATGATCTTGGAACACTGGGACCATCATAAATATGAACCAGCTGCCAATCATCTGAATTTTGATCACATTGATCGTGGGGATGCTGTAAAGCTCATAACTGAAAAACGGTTATAAATCACTTTTTGGGTGCTGTTGTAATTTTGAATGGTCACTAAATGAACTGTTGTAAGTCAAGGACTACCTGTATTCCTTTATTTTCTAAACAAATACAATGAAATATATTTCCTCAATGCTTTGCTGAGAAGCACTGAAATGCTATTGATATGTCTGATCCTGCAGAACTATGCATATAGTAGAGGAAGAGGTGAGATGTAAGATGGTTTACACTGAGAACTAAATCAAAAGACTCAAATCTGCCATGGTTTTCTAGTCTTGTTTAGCTGTTTAATTAAACCAGGATTATATTCCATATATAATAATTAGCCAGAATTTTCTGAGTAGTGTTTTTGTTCTGGCTGCAAATACAGTAATAGAGAAGATGGAGAAAAAAGCATGATTCCCTGGAAGATTAGCAGCAGCATAAACCCTCTACCTTTCTTGACAAAAACAACTGCCATTTTAAAGAAGAGAACCTGTGACACTTTGCAAAAAGTTCTCTTCCTTTTCTTGACAGAAGTTCAGGCTGTTTATTTCAGCTCCTGTAATCTTGTTTTTCCATTTGTTCAGGAAACAAGAGAATGACTTCTTTTAATTCAAGTACTGTGAAAGTATCCCTTCACCTTATCCCATGATAAAAAATAAAGACCTGTGGAAGCTAGAGAGTGTATTCTTTTGTTACCTTGATTGGATAGCCATTGTAAATTATGCAATTCAATAGTGGACTCCTTTAAAATGCACTTGAGAACAGTCTCTGTACTATGTTCCCGAGGTAGAGGTTCACTGGTTGGCTTCATTTTTCTCTTTTATATTATTCCTGTCTAATAAAAACTGAGAAACATACTTAAGCCTTGAGAATTGGTTACTTGCTTCATCTTTAACCATTACTTTCCTTAGGATACCAGCCTTTTTTCCCAAAGAGTTGCTTCTTACATTGATTTCTAATTATTTCCCATTGACCTCATTGGGTAAGTATATTTACATATTCATTCATCAAACTCATGATTCTGGATTGCTATCAGTGTTAAAATATAAAGCCACAAAAAGCAGAGAAGCAACACCCATAGTTAAAAACAGACCCACTATTCACAAGTTAACCTAACTGATGCACTCAGCCACACTCCTGATGATAAAGAACTGACCATATACAGGTACGGTAATTCCTAGGTTATGAAAGGAGCAATTGGGACTAGGATTGCCTGCATAAATGATGCAGTCGTAAAGTGCAATGTGATTGCTTAGTGAAAGCAATGCAGAATGAGACAGAATGTTAGATAAGGAGCATGGGCATGTTGTATGGGGATGGGAAATGCCATGGGGAAGGAGGCCAGGGACATCCTCTGAGAGCCAGCACAGCGGATAAACTAAATGAGGAATGCTGGAAGAGGGCCTGGGTGCCTGGACTCTTAATTTAGCACCCATACTATATTGCTGCCTCATATTTCAATTGTGATTAATGGATTGTAGCAAAATATGCATTATTTTTAACTAGTGTACAACTCCTTGACTTTTCATGGTATTACTTCTCAGCTCTCTTCCAGAGGCTTAAAGCTCTTCCCAGATACTCCGAGACTTCTACTTATATACCATTGGAACAAAAAGGAGGATACTGTACTCCTTGACTTCTAAAATTTTTATTACAGATAATTTCTAGAATTACAAGATTTTCAAAAAAGCAACAGTGGAGGAAAAGCAAACTTAGCAGTTCTGCCAATTTCACATTAACTTTATTACCTGTCATTAGTATATCTCCCTAGTGATTTCAAAAGCTATTTTGCACAAAACCCATATATTCTTCTATTAATTATGTTTCCATTCAAAATGCATGTCATATCACTCATCTGAAATTGACTGATGATTTCCCTTTGTGAGCAGAATACAACATAAATTGCCTTTTACTACAAGGCAAAGCTGAATCTCAACATGGTCTGATGGGGTACTCCATCGGACTAGACATCTATGGCTGCAATGAAAGGTATCTGTACAAACTTTTTTTTGTCCTTTATTAGAGGAAAACAGTTGTACACTGCCCGACCTTGCTGAGGATAAGTCACAAGTACTACATGCATATAACAGAGAGAAGAAAAAAACTTAATAAATGGAAACCAGAAACACCTGAGAGGATTTCAAAGTTTTAAGCATATTTGATTCATTCTATAAAATTCATTCTCTCTCTCTCTCTCTCCCTCTCTCTCTCCCATACATACACACACACGATGCGCAAAGCGCTTTCCCACCTCCATCAAAGCTGTTCCACGAATTAAGGACTAGGGCATCGCAAGAGTTAACCGTCTGCCTCTCGCTTTTTCAAGTCCTTTTCATAATCGTTACTTGGAAACGCACTGCAGTACTTGGATTACTGACCAAAGCGGCATGAGAGCGGGGAAAAGGGAAGAAAGGCGCAAAATGAGCCCGCCCGATTCAATTCCCATGAATTGTGACTCACTGACTTCATCTGCGGTGCCCATCGCGAATTGCGCCCTCCCGCATGTAGTCGCAGAGAGCCGAGACACATTACGCGCGGCAACCACGCGTCGCTTAGCAACGCTGGTACCAAGCGTTTCCCCCAAGACCCACGCCCTGCCATCACCCCTCCTTCACTTTCACGTCCGCATAAGCATGCGCACACGCTGACAGAGGCGGGGCAGCGAAAGGAACGGTAAACTGGTCAATGGGTATTTAGTCTCGTCAACCGGCCACTTGAGGGGAGGAGTTGCTCGTTCTGCAGCCCTATTTTTCAACCTTGGCAACTTTTAAGATGTTTGGATTTCAACTCCCAGAATTCCCCAGCTAGTCATGATGCAAGCTGGTCCTCGTCCCGTAACCCTAGCAATAAAATAGAGCAAGCACCTCAAAAATAGTAGATATTTCTTCCAAACGTGTATACAACATTTGAGATAGTCCTAAAAACAATCTGAATGAGTCGTATAAAGAGGTGAACTTGTAAATAGAAAGGGAGAGGGACTCAAATACCAAACAATGAGGGGAAGGTGTAGGAATCCCCATTTATACTTGACAAATCTTGTCTGAAATAATAGCAATCTAAAGACCAAGGGAGAAGTAGAACTTGGGAGATATGATTACAGTGCTCAGCAGAATAATTTCAATTTTTAAAATTTATTGGTAGCAGTTTACTTTGGTTTTTGGGTAGTGTTATTTTATTATTGATTTTAATGAATTACTAGGAGTCTAGCAGCATACAGACTTAATAACGCATTACCTTATTTTAACACAGGCAATAAATTAACATTTTCTTGGCAATTAAGAATCTAATAAAATTTAACCATAATTGCTTATTGTTATCCCACAAAAATGGATATCCAGCAATAATAAGGGAACAATATAAAATGTATAAAAGAACCACTCCAACCTCAGAAATTTAAAAATATCCATAACACTTAACAAGGTTTTTGTTATGACATTCAAAGCCCTACATGGCTTAGGACCAGAGTATCTACAAGACCACCTTTTGTCACCAATAGCCTCCCATCGCCCGATCCGCTCCCACAGAGTTGGCCTCCTCATGGGGCCCTCGGCCCAACAATGTCGGCTGGTGACACCCAGGGAGAGAGCCTTCTCTGTGGGAGCTCCTAACCTTTGGAATACTTTGCCGTCGGAGCTACGAGTGGTCCCCGACCTTCGATCCTTCCGTCGGGCCCTGAAAACGTGGCTGTTCAAGCAAGTGTATTAGGGCAGCCATGTCGGGCCTTTTTAAAAAAAAAATTTAAAAAGTAAATTTTTAAATTTTAATCTGTTTTATCCTACTTTTTAAAACTGATATTTATTTGGATAATCGAGATTTAATTTATTTTTAAATTTTGTATTTCTGTGTTTTTATATTTATGTGCCGCCCCGAGTCCTTCGGGAGGGGGGGCGGCATAAAAATCCAAATAATAAATACATAAATAAATAAGCTAATTGGGCCACAAGAGAAATGTTTTTTCTTGGGGTACAACCACAGAACTCAGAATAGTTTATCTTTAAATTTCTATTTAAAAATTAATTGCTGAAATCTAAAAATTATTTGGTAGATAAATGTAATGATAAACATATAAAAACAAAATTTGATTGCTGTTTTCACCAGAAGTTGCCTTGAACATGTTCATTCCCTCACAATAAACAACATGCTAAAATTTTCAGGCATTAGTACAGGAAATCCTCAACTTATGACCACAATTGAGCCCAAAATTTCTGTTGCTAAGTGATACATTTGTTAAGTTAATTTTGCTCCATTTCACAACCTTTCTAGCCACATTTGTTAAGTGAATCACTACAGTTGTTATGTTAGTA
>JANHFQ010004922.1:878546-888583 GCA_032468035.1 Aparallactus werneri
ATGTTTATTATATTCTAATGCCTGTTTTCTATAGAATATATTACTGTTTTTTCATTTTCAAAAAGCTACAGTATTTCAAAATTAATACAAAGTACAAATATTTAGAAAAGTAGAAAAAAGTAAATTGTTTTATTAGCTTGCCCTAAAGGAGACTAACCAGGAAGAAAAAAAATAACAATCCTAGTGCAATTACTGTAAACATTAGGCTACTAAAAACTCATCAATCAGATCTGTTGATACAGCTAGTGTTTCATTCAGTCCTCGTTTGATTGCATCTTTCTGGATCTTCAGGATTTGACATGTTAAGTATTATTCCAGGGTATTACGATTTCCCACCTTTCTAATTTTATTTTCTCGATGGACGCAAATTTTCATTAATCCCCCTCACTGCACCAGAATCCGAATGTGCTCTACATATATCAATATTTAAAGATCTGGCAGGTTGCCCAGACAAGCAGGTCAAGGACTCATTAAGGACTGCGCGTTTTTACTGCAGTTCACGATGCATCCCTGCACGCTGCCTGCCCCCAACAATCACAGCTGGCCACAGGGACACACACACCCCGGGGACCATGACGGTGGTCGCACCGATTTCACAGGGAAATGGAAACGGGACGTGGGTGGGCTCCACATTGAAGAGAAGGCCAATTCTGCGACCGATTAACACCCGGGGCCACCTTCGCGGCATGCTAGGCGACCACCGCGTGGATAAACGGAGCGCCCCCAGCCCTCTGAGGAAAGCCAAGGGGCTGGCAGGCTCGCCCCATACACACGTGGTCCAGCGGCCGCCCCCAGCGCCTCGAGAGAGTCACGTGCGGCCGGCGCCTGCTCCTCGCAGCCCCGTCTTTCGCCTGGCTGCTGAGGATGGTGGGGCAGGCGGCAGCAGCTTTGGGCCGCGGGCTGGAGCGCAGGGACGCCGGCTGCTGGGGTCGTAGCCGAGGCGCCGTTCTGCTTCTCTTCTTCTCCTTGTCGCCCAGGCCCCCTGGCGGAGCGGCGTGGCTACTGGGGCTGCGGCCAGAGGATACGGCGCCCGGGCGCGTGTGGCTCGAAGAAGGAGCGCTGAGGGCGGCTGAGGGTTCCCGCTTCTTGTTGCGCCTCTACTTCCAGCCGCCGGCCGAAGGGAGCGCCGCCGGTAACGGCAGCAGCGCGAGCGAGGAGGTTGATCGCCGCGTCGTCTTCGTGGAGGAGCCAGCCAAGGTGGAGAGCTGCCCCGAACGCAGCGCCTGGGCCTCGGACGTGGAAGTGCTGGGCCCGCTTTTGCCCGGAGGGTCGGCCGGCTCGGCTTTAGCCGAGGTGAGAGTGCGGGAGCCGCGAAAAGGTGAGGCCGGCGCCGGGCCCGGAGGGCGTCGGTTCGGGCTCTGCGCTTGGGATGGACGAGCCTGGCAACTGCACGGCGCTCCGGGTGGCTTCGTGCTGCAAGTGGAAGCGCCAGCGGCGGGCTCGGACGCGTGGCTGATCCCGTTGCCCACCGCCGGCTGGTTGCGGGCTCTGGGCGCACTAGTCCTGCTAGCTCTTTCGGCGCTGTTCAGTGGCCTCCGCCTGGCCGTGCTGTCACTCGATCCGATGGAGCTGCGGGTACTGCGCAACAGTGGCTCGGCTGCAGAGAGGGACCAGGCGCGCAAGGTGGAGGCTGCGCGCGGCCGAGGCGGAAGCGGCACTTACCTACTGTGCACTCTGTTGCTCGGACAGGCGGGTGCTAACGCCATGCTGGCCGGCTGGTTATGCGCTGCCCTGCAAGCCAGTGACATTTCCCTGCCTGAAGACAACCAAGGTGTGCCGTGGCTGCCTGTGCTGCTTTGCACAGGGGTCGTGTTCTTGGGCGGTGAGGTGTTGCCCTATTCCATTTGTTCCCGCCATGGATTAGCCATTGCTGCACACACACTCTTTCTCACCCGCCTGCTTATGGCCGCCACCTTCCCCATATGCTATCCACTCAGCCGTTTGCTGGATTGGGCTTTGCATCAAGAGCTGAGCACCTTCTCCACAAGGGAGCACCTGCTGGAGACCCTGCGGGCTGCTGACCCACATGGTGATCTTGTGAGTGAGGAGCTAGCCATGGTTCAGGGTGCACTGGAGTTACGCACCAAGGTAGTTGAGGACATCTTGACGCCTCTGAATGATTGCTTTATGTTGCACTCTGATGCCATACTTGACTTCACTACCATTTCTGAGATTCTTCGCTCAGGCTATACCCGAATCCCTGTATATGAAGGTGAGCGACGAGACAACATTGTCGACTTGCTGTTTGTCAAGGATTTGGCTTTCGTGGATCCTGATGACTGCACACCACTGCAGACAGTTACTCGCTTCTATCACCGCCCGCTGCACTGTGTTTTCCATGACACCCGCCTAGATACGCTGCTCGAGGAGTTCAAGAAGGGTGAGGGCCCGGGGCCCCAGCCACTCGCCTCCTGCCAGCATCACATGCCTCTCTACTCCCTGTGCACCCTGCTTGCGAGGTACCCTGGGATCCCACCGTGCCCCCTCCTGCACTCGACTGCCCTCTTTCTGTAGCCTAGATGTTGTGGCTGAATTCTTGGAACAGCACATCAATGTGTCTGTGTGTATGTATGTATGGGGGTGTATGTGTGCCCATTTATGCTCTAGTCTATCACATATTGTTCATTGTAAATGACTGGAGTTATCCAAAAGGTTTTCCAAATAAGTTACCATGATACACTAAGGAATTTTCTCCTGAAACTCTTAATAGCATTTTTCCCAATTTGTTCCACTGTTTAAATGAACTGACATGCGGTTGTCAATCTTTCTGCTTACAAGTTCATGCATTTCTATTCAGTGCAGAAAAACCATGAGCTGAAATTGGAGTGTTATTTCTTTACCTTCAATTTTAAAGGAGAAATGAGGCATAATTTTCCTATTCCAGCAAAATGTTAAGAATGTTGCAGGACATGCTTGGTATGAATATATGAAGCTATTATATGTTAAGTCTGATCCATTCTGACTCAGAAATGCTATCTTTTAAAGTCCAACATAACTAGAGGATACCAGGTTGAAAAGGATTATCCAGTGCTAACTGGCAGTAGTTCCCCAGGCCTCAGGCAGGGCCTTAGTCTTTTCTAGACGTATCTGGTTACTCTGGGGATCAGATCAGTCTTGTGCATAAAGCATATGCTACAGCATGAAGCTTTGACTCATCTGCAACATGAAATCTGTTATTTCTTGTCCTAATATCTGTTGTAAACCTTTTATTCAGGAGCAAAATTATTATAGGGCAATTAACACAGTGTTTACAACTTCGATACCCTATTCAGACATGGTGCTGAATGGTGTCTAATTTGTTAATATGGTGGCAAGGAAAAAAAACAAGCAAGAAATTGCAACCGATAACTATAAAGAGAGTTTCAGCTCTCTGCAAATTTGAGTGAGGTTGTGAAGAAGTCTGGAGTCATTCAAGAAAGCACATCATATATTATCAGTGTCAACGTTTAATTTAGATTTGTAGATTTCATATACAGAAGCAATAAACTTGAGAATTCTCACCTAAATTGAGAAAGACAGGCATTTAGTCAGACAAGAATTCTCATGAGATATGAATGAATAAATGGCAAACTCAGAATCCAGAGCTACTTCTGGGCTTCCAAGCATCATTTATACACAATCTATGGGTTTTTTTCTTTGCCAATATGATAGATTGTGGTTTTGGATTTAGTTCTGCAATTAATGATGAAACTCATCCTAGGGAGAAGAAATGAGACATAGTTGCGCTGTCACAATTTACGTTGCACTGTTATAGTTTGCATTCAGAAGAATCATCTTCTTTCTCAGAAAACTATTTTGTATTTTTTGTGTCTCTGAATATATTGGATCAGAGTAATATCACTTTCAAGAGAATGACCATTGGTGTCTCCACATATCACCATATATCCCTAACTGATACTAGTGTACTTCAGCTGAGCTGAATATGGCAGATGTCAGCAATCTAAAGCAGCTGTCCTCTTGAAAAGTGGGGTGTTGAACATTTGGTCTTGAATTTGCCTTCTTTTGTTAATCTCCAGGGGTACACTAAAGGCTCACCTGCCACTTCTCTATTCTTCAGTAGCCATATGGAAATCCTTAAGACTCATTGATGTTGTTCAGGGTCATAAGCATTCACAATTTTATTGTGAACCTTGTAATATCAGCTACTAAAACTGGAGTAACTGAAATACTACTGGAGTTTTTGCTTTCAATGTTCCCCAAACTTCAGTTTTTCAGATACTACTATAGTTTGCCTTAAAAAGGTAGAAGGAACAGATACCCAAAAATTATATTTCTCTCAGAGCTATGATGGATATGATAGCCAGTTGTATAATCAGATGGAATAAGCGCAGAAAGCTTGTTGTTAAGTAGCATTGTGTAGAATGAGTATCTAGTAAAACCTGTATCTTAAATACCATAAAGTAGATGATCAGAATGGCTAAGAAATTTAGTGGAGCAACATCAGAGAGAAAAACAAGAAGTCTGCACTGTGCCTAACATCAGAAAGTGTAAGAATTAGCATTTTTAAAAAATTACGCAACAATGCCACTTCAAAGAAAATTATAAATGATGATCGAAGCTACTCATGGTATTCCAACTGAGATTTAGCTAGTGTTCAATCCTATATTGTGTGGCTTGCTTTAATTGGGCTAATTGAGTAACATTCAGTTTGCTTTCTTAACAAGGTATTCCACATTTAGTACATTGTCAGGATTTGCACATGATAAAGGTCAGCTAGTTAGGAATAGGGCCATTAGGGAGAGAACCATAATAAAAAGTCAAGCTAATTTGGCATCCTTTTTTAAAATGAAAATTGAAAATCAAACCTAGATTACCTTTGTTTCATGATCTTTAAAAACAATGTCAGTTTTTCAGATGATTCACAAACATATTTTTATACAGAAAGTATCACCATCTAAGTACGTCACCTTGATTATCTAAAATGCTTGCCCTCATAAGATTTGAATATTAGCAAATATCCTGAAATTTAGGCCATTTTATAACCCTTTTGATGCTAGTGAATTTGTGGGAAGGACTGTAGAATTCATTGTTGGGGAAGATACAATCCTTGACTGGACATTTTGTGCTATCCCAAAGTAACTACTTCATTACCTCTTCCTTTTCTTTCCCTTCTCCAGGGCCCAAGATAACATCTCCTTCAATTTACTTCTCACTGTATGGAAAGTAGCATATATTCTTGAATTTCAAGAAACAACATCAAGTCTATGTTTGCATTGCTTAGTCTTGATTGCTTACATTTCCTTCACATGGAGGAGCAGGTGGTTGGAATAACTTTGCTTTTCATTCCCGTTTCAAAAGGGGGCCACTTCTTAGTGAACATTAGTCAAAGGCCCAGAATCCTCAAGTAATCCACTTCCTATCTTATTTTGGGCTCAGTGGGCATTAAACACAATATCTCCTGCACAATTTGTTTCTGCTTATTATTTCCTTCTAGGTAAATCACACCTTGCAATCGTGCAGAGTGTGAATGATGAAGGGGAAGGAGACCCTTTCTATGAGGTGATGGGAATTGTTACTCTGGAGGATGTGATTGAAGAGATTATCAAATCGGAGATTCTGGATGAGACAGATCTCTATAGTAAGTATTAGGGGACCCACTAAAAAGACCCCAAATGGTTTGGGGGTTAAATAACAACACAGGAATTATAATTTTGTTTCTAACAATTATAAAATACTTGCTAAAATCTGTTCATTTCCCTTTCCACAATTCCACAAAGCTTGTTGAACACAGCTTTTTCTTATTCTTCAATTAGGCCATATAGAACTTGCCAGTCTTTTTTTTTCTTGTGTAGTAGCAGCTTTCAGCTAGGGAATCAGGCAGCGATTGCTTTGATGACAAACCAGAATCTCATACATCTCAGCTTCAGTGCCCATCTAAATGAAATGGGATAAGTATATGTCTATCCCTGGATATTAATATCTCATTAGCACAAATGCAAATCTCATTCCTTCTCCTTTCCTTGAAGACTAAACATTGGGCATTAGTGGATTATGAAAAAATACCTTTAATGTTGGATGGTGGAACTAGAATTAGAGATGTTATTGTGTAAGATTAAGATTGGAGACTCCAGCAATGTGGAATCTTACTGATTTGATTTTACCATAGTTTGGTGTAGTAATTGAGGCACTAAGGTATAAACTGGGAAACTCAGAGATCTACAGTCACATCAAACTGGGTAGCCTTGGGTCAGTAACACTTTCTCAGTTCTACAAAGGAGGCAGCGTCAAACCATTTCCAAAACCTTGCCAAGAAAACTGCAGGGATTTCTCCACATTGTCTCCAGAAGTTAACACTGAAGGCACACGCAAACAAAAGTTTAAGAAGGCATGGTATTTGTTTTCTTCTTCTTAAGAAAAAAATAGCACCTGTACTGCTGATTGTACATATTTACTTAGAAACAAATTGCACTGAAAGTAAAAATGTTTAGGACTGCAGTGTTGCTTGAAAGTACATAACAATTAAGGAAATATGACAAGTTTGCTTGTTTTCTTTTTCTCTTTCTCATACTCAATTTCTTTTTAAAATTACATATTATATATTGTGTCTGTAGTTGATATCCTGTTAATCTAAGGCATAAGCTTGGTAACCCCTGAAATGTATTACACTTCACATTTTAATTTTTGCTTAGTTATTGTAGTTTGTATTTTAATAAAGCCTCCCCCCAAAAAAGGGGAGGCCAGTCAATAGCTTTGGGTTGGACAGAGTTTCAATGCTGTAGAGAATTGGAACTGAGGCTAGGAACTGAGATAGTTATGTCTGAGTTGTATCTGAGTCCTTTCTAAATTCTCAGAGGTGTGACTATATTTTTTACTTTCTTAATCTTCAGCAGACAATCAGAAAAAGGAAAGGATCCCCCATTGGGGTAGGAAACCTCATGATTTCTCCATCTTTAGGCTTTCAGATAGTGAGATGAGAGTAAAGATCTCACCACAGCTGTTATTGGCCACTCATCGCTTCATGGCTACAGGTATCTGGCTCTTCTTAATGTCAGGTTTCCAAGGCTGACACTTAAGCTGTTGCTGCATTTTTGATACCCATGCTATTAGCTATTAGCAAGTATAATGAGTATCTTTCTAAAAACAGAATGGCATCAATGGGTTTTTTAAGCTTAAAATTTGGTATCCAATTCTTCTGTGGTTTATGTTTTAAGCAGCCAGTTTAATTTAGACTGGAGTGGATGAGATGTGTAATGGCATCATTTTTCTTTAACTATTGTCTTTCTCCATTGGGGCAAGATATGGTGACCTGAAGACACCTCTGCAAAAGCATCGCTGACAACTACAGCAAAGGCTAAGGAACCAGTGAATAAACTGTTTCCTTGGCACCTCTCCAAATAAGGAGATGACAGAAGATCACCCCTGTGTGCTTTGGATGGCTGCTTCTCACAAAGAGACCACAGGACAACATTTTTTCCATGGGTTTGAGTGCTGGGAAATGATGGAATCCGCTATCTTGTTTGCAACCATAGCAAAGCCTTTAAAAGCAGGAGTCCCCAACTCCTGGGCTGCTGCCCATTATTGGGCTGTGGGGTCAATCAGAACCAAGCCATGGGTATACATGCACAGCTCCATTTATTCAAATGGAGCTTCACGCACTTGCTCTCCCACCATTCATGTGGAACCAATCTCTTTCTCCCCTTCCCCTTCCCCGCCAGTCCATAAACCTGAAAAGGTTGGAGACAGCTGTTTTAAAGAACACTTAAGTTTGCAAAGCTCACTTTCTAATAATTTACAGAAATTGCTTATTCATTAGATTAAAGCTATTAGAGACCTTCAGAACACGTTTGAAAAGTCTTTATCAAGTGCATTTATCTTCAACTCTGGACAAAAGAAAAATTAATGACAAGCTTAAGAACTTAAAGGATTTGAAATAAATAGCAAAAAGATGAATAAGATTTTGTTCTAAGGAAATTATAAATTGATTAAGCTCCCTATAAAGATTCAGATTTTGGAATTAGCTATAAAAATAAAACAACTTCTCATGGAAAACACTTTTTTTTGGCTATCCTGGCAAATGCAAGTCATAACAAAAGATAACTTATGGTTTTAGAAACTGGACGCTAGAGGGGATTAAAAATTTCAACGAGAATTAATGTCAGTTAAGACTGGGACTTAAAAAATAATACAAAATGTTACAACATTGGAAATATTAAAGGAAATAGCTGAAGAATTCATCCAGTAGCAACTACAATATTCACACTGTCAGTAATGATGTCTGCTTCTGTGGATAAACATATTAAACATATATTAATAACATATATTAAACATATATTAATGAAGGAATGACAGATGTGGGGGGGATTATGTGATAAAACAGAAAAAGTATAGAATGTGGAACTACAAATGACAGGCCAAGAGAATAATTTGGAAGAGGGTGTTTTTCGGCATATATAAAAGAAGCTTTCTGAAGTTTTAAAAATAAAAATGATAAACCAAGAAAATGAGATGGAAAATATTTTCTTACTAAATCTACAAAAGAGGCTTGAAAAAATATGTGAAAAAATCTGGGATAAAGAAGAATTGAAGAAAAATACCAAACTGGCTTTCACCAATTGAGGCATTGATACTGTATATCCAAATATTCTGGATTCAAATAAAATAAAGATGACTTGATGTCTGGACAAGATTTGAAAAATAGAGGAATACACTCAAATTTTAATGCGATTTAAGAAGGATAAAGAGGAAAATGGAATCTATAGAGAATCACAACTATTAGACAAAATACTTTTAGGGGGAGAAAACAATTAGATAAAAAAATGCTACAGACATTTACTGGAATTTAAAATGGAAGAAGAGACAGTGAAAGAGTGCATGATAGTATGGGCTAAAAACATTGGAAGACCAATTATGTTAGAAGAATGGCAAACAATCTGGGATAGAAATCTCAAATTTACAATGGCTATATCGTATAAGGAAAATACATACAAGATGTTCTATAGATAGCATTTCCCTCCAGCAAGAATGGCCAAACTGTTTGTTAATTTAAAACCAGACTGTTGGAATGTGGATACAGTCAAGGAACGACCACCATATGGTGGACATGTCCTGAAGCCAAAAGTTATTGGACTAATCGTAAAATATTAATAGAGGAGGTGTCGGGTCAAAAACTGGAATTAAAGCCAGACATATTCTTGTTGGGGATAATTGCGGGAAAATATGAGAAACCAATAATATACCTAATAATACACATCATTACAACAGCAAGAATTTTATACACACAACATTGAAAACTGGAACAGATACCAAAAGAAGAAAAACTGTTTAACAAAATACTTGACTGCAGAATCGGATAGATTATCAATGAAACTTAAGATAAAAGTGATACAGACTATTATACTTGCTGGCAACTATGGTATTAATGGATAGAGAAACTAAAGAATAGGTAAGGATGGAAGGGGATGATCAAAATATGACATCATTTATATAAAAAATAGTAGAAATGAAATGAGATCAAATTGTATAGAAATATAAATGAACACCTGAGATGTAATATATATATTTTTATATAGATGAATGAATTGTTATAGAATAATGGTGATGGTTATGATTTGTCATGGTAACACTGCAAATTATGTATTTTCATGTTGGTTGGTTGTATGTTTGTGGTTATGTTTGTTACATGTTTTTAAAAATATAATAAAATTTTTTGGGGGGGGGGGAACAATTGAAGAGAAATTAAATCCTATGACAATATTTGATTGAATTAACGATTAAGACTTAGATATAAAGGCTGTAATACAGGGATGTCAAACTCAAGGCCTGCAGGCCACATGTGGCCTGTGATGTGGTTGTATCATGTCCGCAGGACCGTCCTGGTCTACCCAATGCAAAGAGGAAAGATCGGCTTGGTCTACTTGGTGCGAAGAGGAGAGATCAGGCCAATGTCGCTTTGGCCCGGTTTACCCAGTGTGAAGATGAAAGATCAGGCCAGCGTGACATTGACACGGTCTACCTAATGCGAAGAGGAAACATGCCAGCAGTTTGGGGAGTGGTGTCAAGCTGGCCACGCCCACCTAGTCAGCTACACCCACCCAGTC
>JANHFQ010004922.1:914893-927811 GCA_032468035.1 Aparallactus werneri
CTACTTGCATTTTTACATGCTTTCGAACTGCTAGGTTGGCAGAAGCTGGGACAAGTAACGGGAGCTCCCTCCGTTACACAGCACTCGGGAATCGAACCACCAAACTGCTGACCTTTCTGATCGACATGCTCAGTGTCTTACCCACTGAGCCACTGCGTCCCTGTTGGTTCAGAACTAGGAAATGGATAAGTGAAATGATGCATCAAAAATTGGATATGAAACCGGAAATATTTTTATTAGGAATAATACCAGGGAAATTTTAAAAGAATACAATATATTTGCTTACATACATAGGATTCTATTCATACAATACTAGAAAACAGAACAAATACAGATGGAAGAGGAACATATAAACAAAATAATGGAAAGTGCAGAAATGGCAAAATTGATGATGGAATTAAAGAATAAAAATGAATCCAAATATTATTTGAGTTGGAATATTTGGTACAAATGGTTAGAGAGAAGAAGTGGATAGTAGAGAATAGAAAGAACTGAAGGGACATAATGCAGATAATAAAAGGAGAGAATATGATAGAGATAAGAAATTATGTGAATAAGATAATGTATAATGTAATATAATATAATAGATTGTATTATTAAGAATTATAATATGAAATTGTTAGAGAGATAACTTGTTTTTCTCAACATAACTAATGATATATAGTTTTATGTGGTTTTTGTTGTGATGGTTCATATTGTGGTTATTTGTGTTAAATTATTTTTTTTTAATTTAAAAAATAAATAAATACAGTCTTAAAATGTATGGGAATTACATTCATTATAAAGAAAACTTTAATAGTTGCTGCTAGCAATCTGAAACTAAGAAACTTTCATTTTTCTTGTTATTTTTGTTTATCTAGATGTAACAACCAACATTTTATTGTTGATTTTGCAGTCATATATATCTGCTATTTGGGTTGTCTTGGGGTTTTTTTGCCTATTTTAAACCTATTATGTAATTTAAAAAATTAGTATCAGAGCAGCCACGGGCCAGTTCCTCAAGCAGAGTTAGCTCCTCCATGACAGTGAAAAATGTAGAATAATGAGCTCAGGTTGCCTTTCTTCTCTTGCCACAAATGAGAGAAGAAAGTGCTACCAATTAGAGCAGGCAAAAGGGGGAGAGGATAGGGAGCTGAACCATTATAGTATCAAAGCAAGGGTCATTCTTCCTGACCACATTCAAGTTTGCTGTCATGGCATTGCAGAAGGAAATAGGTGATGATTCCAGATCAAGAAGTGACCAGAGTTCTTCCTGCCTATCTGTTGGTTCTTCTCAAGAACATCTGTAGCAGTTGCAGAGGTATGCATTTTTACCAAGTGTTTCCTATGCTTACTAAGTAATTTCCTGTCCTAATTAGTGGCAGAGCTAGATAATTATAGACTGAAGTTTTTTACACAGGAGGAAGGAGAACAGTTAGATTGTAGTAGTACTATGTCAGTTATTCCAGTACATAGCATGGCAATTCTATTGTGTTGTACTGTATAGATTTTTTACTAAAAAATATCCTGGACTTTGTCTCCCCACCTCCCATTCCCCATGATCCATACCCTGATAGCATAACCAACTTGTTGCACTTCTTATCATCTTGGGCAACTGTGTTGCATCAGAGACTGATCATGTTAACATTCTTCGGATCATAGCTGTTCTCTTGTAGACAGGTCCAGACTAGGGAAAGGGTGGACTGTTTTCATTCTCAGCTCCAAGGTCAGGTCAAGAAACTTTTTAGGTCATGTTTCTCAGATTAGCTGATTTCTAAAAATTGATCCAGATCTCCCTCATTAACTCTTCATTCTCCTGCATACACTAGCCCAAGATTCATATGCAAGCTTGAATTGAAAAGAATATCATGTCCATATGACGGATAAAGTGAAGCCTTTAGAAACATGATATTGTGATTCTGGATAGTGAGATAGTGAGACCTCTGCTTGCTTACATGTATATATTATACTCATCCTTTCAACAATAATATTTTTCTCCATTATGGCTCTACATAGCTTTCGGTGAAATTCCAAACGATGCAAAGTAGCTCAGCGTAACATCTGGAATGTGAACAAAGATGTGAACAGCAAATACTACAGTCTACATACTGTTTGTATCGCTCCTTAGTTAAGTTCACAAGACAAAAAAATTGGTAATACAATTCAGAAACAAGCATTAGGCATCCAGATTAGGAATCTAGTCCTCCCATAACAAGCATGTACATAATTGGACAGAATATATTAAAGCTAATGCTCTGAGTAGCCAAGAAATATTATTTGCCTCCTGATATTTGTGCACTGTACAACACAGGAAAAAACAGAGATTTTAGCTATCTCCAAGATGTTTGGTAATTATTGTATTGCAGCAGTTCTAACAAAATCTCAATTACAGCAGCCAGATAGTTCTTCTTCACTATTCTACATCTATGCTGTTAAGGCTGGTGTCATTACAAAACAGGCAATTCTAAAGATGAAAGACAAGAGAAAATAGGTCAGAGAGTTAGTACAGAGTTGCTGAGAAATTTGGTCAATTTATATCCTGATTTTAATAATAATAATAATAGCATGACCTGAAAAATCTTCACTTCCCTGGTCTAATAGGCAGATAGACATTACAATGGGGAATGGATTGTTATATGCTTATCATTTGGATATTAACAAACTGGCACTAGGCAGTGACACACTACCAAATTGGTCTGACGCTTGCCTCTTTAACTTTTCCCTTTTTGCTTCGCAAGGAATAACTGCTTCATACAGAGAGAAAGTTTACCTAGTGTTGTAAGAGGCACGTGAACGTTCAGAATGTCACTACTACAAGAAATCCTAACAGTGACAAAAAGTGATGCCATGTCATCTTCCTAGGGGCAAATATATGGGTAGAAAAATGTCTGCCTTGTGCCAGGCTCATTTTTGGCCAAATTGATGTCCGCATGCTGGTTTCAGAAGCAGTCATTTTGATCTTTAGAGCTACTTATAGTTTTTTGCATAATAAGAACAGGGGGGGGGATTAAAGGGGAGCCCTTGGACCACCTTATAAGAGAATAAGTATTTTTATGAGAATGTTTATACAGGATTTTAAACATTCTGCACATTAAAAAAACAGAACAAATGGACTTCACTATAAACACAGGTGAACGTTTCACTGACTGGACTTGGATGAACCATCTGTTTTAATTATTTGTTGATTTTTAGAAAAGAATAATGTGGTCAAAATTTCGTGTTTTGATTGGCTGCAGAATATGATTAAGTTACTGTCCTTCGATTGGTCTAGTCAGTGGAGTCCTAAGTATGGTTGGAGAGAATTCAGATGGAAGAGAATATTTGTAGTTTAGGGTTGAACTGTGGGGCCCTTGGTGCTCTCTGAGCTTTATCTTTGCATACAGTTAAACATTCTTTTGGTGTTAATATTTTTTTCCATTTGCAGAACTAGAGAAGTGGGGTTTTTTGAAGATCATATCTATCAGGCAGCACCATGTTGACCAGGCTGTGCTACTGTTCTCCTATCCTTTCCTTCTATTTCGTAGTTCCTTTTCATCATACTGAATTTGTGGTCATTTTAAGTGCTTGCCCGTTTAGATTGGAGATCTTCATTCGCCCAGTATGGAGGCATGTGCATGCAGATTATTTTGAAAATCATCTGAATTATAATTTATTCCCAGTGTTTATCACTTTCATTTGCCCTTTTGAGATCATGGAAGCTTTAAAAAAATCAAACCCTTACCCATCACTTAGGTAAGTTCCCTCTAAGCCTTAGAGTCTAAGGAATGGAGGGTTTCACAGAAATATTTCCCCAATATTCCAGGCCATCTCTTCAGAATCACTAGTACAATTATGAGCCATGCATTGTGTATGGATGAAAGAGAGAGAGGTCTCCATTTTCCTAGATTTCTCATTAATGCATACTTGTTCCGGTACAAGAACCAGAAATGCAAAGACAGTAAAACTCCAGCATGTTTACATTCCTCTGCCTGAAAATACTTTTTTTTGTAAGAAAAGAACTAGATAGGGAGAATTGAAATCTACTTCATCAGAAATTGATCATTTGAGGAAGATATAAAATACCCCATGGATTGATTCTGGTGCTGCATTGTTAAAAGGGTTAATATGTTCATTTATACCAACTGGGAATTTGTCTCCATATATATCAGGGTCAGCCAAAGGCATATGTTAAATGGTTATATATTATTTAATTACAGGGGGATTTTTTACTATAAGAGTGGTAGTGGGTTTGGCTCATCAAATATCAATAATTTGGGCTAGCCTGGCACAAAACAAGGATAGAGCTTGCTTTGAGTTTAGAGGGTAACAATTGGGCATTGCTGATGGAAAGCATCAATCTAAAAGTGTCATCTGGTGCTCAGCTGTTTTATAAGCACTGTAGAAGTAGACAACACTAAATATGCTTTAGTGGTTACAGCAGCAGACTTATATTGGAGACAATGTAATAATGGATTGAAAACTCCACTAAATAAAAAGATTGGTGCAAATCTAAAAAACATTAAGACCAAATTATTAGTTAGAGCCTTTTAGAATTAAAGTGGGAAATGAACACATTTCCAGAGACATATAGAGATAGATATATAGACAGATACATACACATGCCCATGCCCATCCACACACTTATCTATTCATGTTTTCATTTCCTATAAGACTGAGCAATTGAAAAATCACAAATATAACAATGCAAATTATAATAATATCCTTAGGCATTACCTTAATAATTTTACAGATGTTGGTTAAGACTTCAATTATTATGTTTTTATTTAGCTTGTGAATCTAATCACAGAATAATAATATCATCATCATCATCATCATCATCAGTAGGCGGACAAAAATGCCAAATCCAGTGTGAACATCTAGTTGACTGTACAACAAATTACAGCAATAATAATTCCTCTAACAACATAAAACGTCAACATCTGCCTATCCCAAGTGCTTGGGAAACACTCAATAGGTAGACAAAACTGCCAAATCCAGTCTAAACATCTGGGTGACTGTGAAGAACCATCATCATCATCATCATCATCATTGAGGTGTGAGCAACTGTTATAGAAAGTTTTCTGGAAGCAGAGAAATTGGATAATAAGATGCAAACCTTTACAGATTTTGGTTCACGTGGAAGTAGATCCAGCAGGGAAGGGAAGCAGAAATGAGAATTTTAGGCAAAAAAAAAATTATGTTCCAATACAAGAATCAGAGCTGAGTGAGAGAAAAATGCAGATGAGCAAAATGCTGAAAGGAGCAGACACAGCAGGATGTTGTAGAATGAGTGCAGATATAAGCATTTGGCAAGCCAGAAAGTAAATGGGCAGATAAAGAAGACATGATAGCTGCCAGGCAAGCCTGGTTGGATCTCAAAAATTTGTCTGTCATCAAATTAGGGGAATGATGGATCACGGATAAAACACTTCAGGACTTACAAAAGTTGTTGTGGAGGAGATATGGGGAGCTTGAGGCAGGCAGCCTTCAGGGCTGAAAACCACAGGCAATCATTAGGATTTCCTCCCCTCCTTTGTTACATTATTATAGGGAGCTAATTAATTATTTCTTCAGCTTTACCATATTGGCTACTTAAATGAAGAAATTGTCTACTTTTTTTGTATTGCCCTCTTAGACTTGATCTGATGATTAGATAACACGATAAACAGACTACCCAAAAACATTCATTAATTCTTCTACACGTTAGAGTTAAATTTTCTTAAAAGCACACAAGTAATTGCACTGCAATTACAAATTTATACTCATTCATTGCTTTGCATAAACCTAACTATACATATCTATATCTGGATTCCTGTGATATCCTTCATGACAATCATCTTACCAAATAATAGATTATCCATTTCTGTGGCTATCCATCTTTATAATGCATTCAAGTTTTCTGGGCATCTTGAATCTCTTCTGTTTCTGTATCTCCTTGACAGAGCATTGGGCTCTGAACACTGTAGGATTAACAATACCTATTTGCTGAATAGTTTGTTCACCACATAGACATGTCACATGTTCCAAAACTAGTGGTGATTCATCCAAACTTGATCTAATCCCTTCTGTTTTCTGTAGGCACAAGTTTTGTTTCATCAACTAATTCAGGTCCTATATCTGCCATATCTAATATAAGGAAATTTTCTTTATTCTTGAGGCTTTTGATGTGTAGAAAAAATGTATATCAACAAAAGGGCGAGGAAAAATAGCAACTGTTTCCTGTCTATTCACTTAGAAATAAAACTGGGTGCATTCATGCCAAAAAGAGATTACATTTTCAATGTGCTCTTTTTCAGTTGTTTTCATATTTGGGGCTTTTGATGCAGCTTTGGGATTAGCATTGTGGTGCTTGCTGCTATAGTTCCATGACTGGGAGAGCTCATATAAGTGCAGTGGTCTGAATATTGGACTAAAACTAGAAAAGTCCAGACTAAAACCATCCACTGAGTTTCCTCTAATATCTTTGGTCAATTATTCTTTTGCAGTGTTAACATACCTCAGACATGCTGTGAATGTATGTTGTCCTGAGCTCCCTGCAGGAGGCGCAAAAAAAATGAATACATAAAGATAATGACGGTAATGACATTTTATAATGAAATTTCTATTTCAAAACCTTTTTTAAACCTACATTCAGGTTTCTTCTATTTGAGGAATCCACCTGCATACCATAAATGTGATTTAGTTTGTTTTCCTGCAGTTCAGGAGTTGTGTTTTCCCTTTGAAGGATGATGCTGAGCTGCTTCTTTCGAAGCCACCCTCCCTGCTTTCCCATATTTCTGCTGAATCCTGACTACAACCTAGCCTCCAAAGTGATAGTGAGAAGCAAAGCAGGGCAATAAAAAAGTGAAGGTGAGGATATGGCTGTTAATTCTTACTTATTGGCTCAAATGCCTTTTCTCCCCATCAGGACTGACAGACCAATTTCAATCTTCATGATACAAGCCATATTCAAATATTCATATTCATATACAAGCCATGTTGAAGCTCACACAGCTTATTCCAGATGGAAACTGGGCAGATATGTAAATTACATGAAACTTCCTTGCACAGCAAAGAGTCTTTCTCAGAGCCAGACTTGATGTTCTATTTCCTGGCATTTTTAATGGGAGATTTACAGAAGACGTCACAAGTTTGAAAACCTGTTCAAGTTGCACAGACACTATTGATACCATCATACATGAACTTTTACACTTTACCTATCGTATTACAATGTACTCAAGAAAATTTCATTCTTTATTGGCAAATGTGGTCATAATGAAAATTCAATTAATTTTCTTTTTTATTTATCCTCTCGGATAAGGAACCATTTATTACATACACACAACATTGCTAGATTTTGCCTGGAAGCAACTGAAATTTGCAAATAAATAATTATGTGTACAAGCATGAGTAAATGTATAGAGAATTCCTCTTTCGTTTTTATAAAGATATATTAGTGTTTTAATTTCATAGTACTGTGTTGGCAAGCATAATTTTCAGTTATCTTTTATCTTTTATATCGGTGTAATTAATTGTTCTTGTATTTTACATTAGTCTATGATTAAAAGAAAGATTTGATTGATTGGTTGGTTGATTGATACAAATGGCATATTCCTCACCATATATAAGTTCGTTACTGTACACTCAAAATACAAAAAGAAATATTTGCAATACCTTTTGGGTCCCCAGTGCAAGCTGGATATATTATTTTATAGATTTGAAAATGTCAAGGAAATGGGAACTGATGATGCTGAAGCTTCCCCCTTAGGTTCCTTCCTTGATCTTTTTTCCTTTATCCATGAACATAAAGTCATTTCCATTGGCCCTGCAGGAAATACACATTTGCAAGTAAATATGCAGTACTGAACTCTTCTCAATGCAATGATCAATCTCTTTTTTGCTTTTTCAGGAGGCAACTGGACTTTGTTGCTTTTTCTTTTGAAAACATTTTGCTTCTCATCCAAGAAGCTTATTCAGCTCTGACAGGATAGTGGGGAATGGAAAGATTTATATTCCTTGCAGACAGCTGGTTATTTGCATCCTTTCAAAGGGTCCTTGAAGCATTTGGAGGTTTATCTGTGTCCTCAGGGTCACCTGAGTGGTGCTCCTAGTTCCTGTAGTCTGCAATTTTTCCTCTGGAAATCCATTCCTATTCCCACACCATTCCAAGGGTGTTCATGAATTGCATAACTAAAAGCCTGTAGAGATTCTCTGTCATCCAGGTCATGGTTGTCCCAAAGGTGCTTTTTCAGGAGGCAACTGGACTGTTTTTTCTTTTGAAGAAAGTACTTATGAAGTTAATTACTTACAGATGGTACTTAACATTAGAACAGTGAGATGATGGGCAGGAGATAAGGGAAAGACACTAACTAGAGCAAGAACATGTGGGAAAGGGTGTAATTTCCTAATTTATGTTCTTTTCCTTCAGTGAGAAGTTGGAGGTAAATCTCTGATCCATAAATGGGGATGTTTGAAGACTATAATAAACATTATGGGACAGGCAGGGGAATCTCTACATGACAAAAAGAGAGAAGAGGAATGATTCAGCAGTTCAGATGAAGATTTAAAAAGTGCTGCCAAGTCAGCAGCTGAAGAAAGAGATTTATAGGGTCAGCTGAATTTAAGACAAAATGCAATCAATTTAATATTTTTTTAAAAAAATGTTCCCCTAGTTTGGGCAGAATCATCCCAAGTATTTACTCATCCAGGAATTCAAACAAACACAGTTTTGCCCCAACTAAGGGATCAGGCAGTGGGTGGCCATTCCATTTTAAGTACTGGGATTTGTGTCACGGCATCGCCTGTTATTTACTAGAAATGCTGAAGCAGGAAACAAGATAGAGTTAAGCTTTCAGCAGACCCTGCTACACTGGGGACATTTCTTTTTTAAAAACCTGAGGATAAAGATGGTTGATGCAGATAAGGAGTACAAGATTCTGTTGTAGCAAGCCTCTAGCAGCAGCTGAAATCAGTTCCCATTCTCATTCACTACTTGAGGAAAATTGTTGCTGCTTTTTAGTTAAGGATTCTTAATTCATTGCGGGAACCAAGATTAAATATTACTCTAGTATTTTTATCGCCCAAAGTATGGGAATAAGTGTTTGGGAAATCAACTCCTTAAGGCAGTGTTTCTGCCTTAAGCTGGCTGGGGGATTCTGGGAGTCAAAGTACACACAACTTACAGTAAATGGTGCCAAGGTTGAGAAACACTGCCTTAAGATATAAAATAGCTTGTACAAACTTGACCAAGAGAGAAGAGGGCTTCACTTTTTGCACCAGTTCAAGCAGAATGAGGGAGCTACTATTCCCTAACTCTGGACTTCAAGGGTGAATGCATATGTGGCAGTGCTACACCGATGGATGCGCCATCTCACGTGAAAGGCTTTGTGCTTGAAGTGTTCTGCAACTTTCCTTAATATTCTACAGTGATATCCACTGTTGAGAATTCATGGAAAGAAAAGAGAGTCCAGTGTAACTGCAGGTTCCCAAGAAAATTGTCCCGAAGGATGGAGCTGAGGGTAGTTCTCCATTAAGGGAGAGAATATTGCCTCCTGAAAATGTAAGAAATCCAGTGAGCGAGAGAGTGCAAATTCAGGATTGGGAATGAATGAAGGAAACAAGCTAATCTGTGCAATGACATTGGTTTCCATTTAACTCCTCACCCTTCCCCTTCGGGCAGGGGGAAGTGAGTACAGTGTACCTCTGCCATTGCATGGAAGTTGAGTATTTTGAGTGCAGGTTGGCTTCTTAGAGGCCTGTTCCTGTGTTTGCGGAAAACAAAGAGGTGTTCTCTGACCCAGGAAACCTGGTGAGATCCCTAGAGATAAACTCCTGCTTAGACACAAAAGCCCTGGCATTGTTCTCCCCCTAAGGCTGCCACATTCTCACAAGTGCAACAAGGCTTTTTTGGCAAGAAAATGTTATCCCTGTGCCTGAAAGCCGAGGACTGTTCATCTCCACAGCTCCTTTGACATACATAGCCTGCTTCTTCGGGCTCATTTTTATATTAATGTTGTTTTTTTTAAATGCCAGCATGAAGAGATGATGATGATGTGATGATGATGATTATATTCCTTGCATGGTTGTCATTTCTTTATCAAATCCATTGTGCTTATTTTGAGCTAATGTCAAATCAGCAAGAAGAGAAGTTGAGCAAATGGGGGTGACAACAGAGGCAATGTGGATACAACGTGGGTATGTGCCCAATTTCTAGGTTAGAGGCAAAAGGTACAAAACAGGAAACAGTTTATAAACAAGGGTTAAAAGTATATGATCAACTTAAATGTACTTGCTATAAAGTATGTAATTTGATTCAGATAATTTAAAAAAATTATAGATTGTGGCCTGTCTGTCAATTCTTCAGTCACATTAATGTTTATGTACAGCTTTAGCATTTTTAAAATGCCCATTGTTTTCAATGAGTAAATCAAACATTTAAATACATGGGTTTAGAAAGTGTTTTTCATTGGACAGATTGTGCTCAGATACGGAAAACTAAGTTATGAACAAAGCTATAATTATGCTAGTCAAATTGGAAAAGGAAGGAACTCCTGCAAATCAAGGATTTGTTATATAACTTGTAAGAGAATTGCATGCATGGCAAAATGATGGGAAGTGTGAAAGAAAAAAAAAATATTTGGGAATCCTGAACTTCTGAAGCACCCTGTAATCATTTTTTGCAACACCTCTAATAGAGACTGGTGATATAAGTAACCATGCTCTCTGTTTCCCATCACAGATTATCACCATCTGTCAGGCAGAAATAGAATAAAAAATACTGAAAATCTGCATCTGAAGAAGTGACATCTTGGTTCCTTTCTTGGAACAGCATTCCTAAGGTTTAGGCTGGCTGGTTGAGCATGATTGGTGCTACAGCAGGGGTGACCTCCAAAAATTTTAGCAACCGGTTCTCTTCCCAGTTGCTGGGTGGGCATGGCCATGGTGGGCATGGCCTAGTCAGTCTCCTGCACCACAGCAGAGGGGGGCGCGTTTTCACTCTCCCCGGGCTCGAGAAGCTTTCTTCCGGATGCCAGAAACTGACCCATTACTGGCCTTCTGGAACTCCAGGTGGGCAAAAACGAGCCTCCATATGTCCCTGTACTTACCTGGCATCCAAAACAGGTCGTATGGGGACTCCTGGGAGGGGCAGGGTGAGGTGGGTGGGGCCAGCCAGGGATGGGATTATGGGTTCGCTGAACTGGGCAGACTTTTAGCTAGAGGATCACCCGAACCCACGCGAACCCATAGCAGCCCACCCAGAAAGTAAGTAGAAGCCAAATCCTTACCAAACCAAGGTTCAAGCCTGTTCTACAAGGCTGGTAGTTGTGTACCAGATGGTGACTGTCTGAATTTTCTCTGAGTCTCCTAATAAAATCACGTCACAAATATTTGGGAAGGATTTCTGTAAACATCAAGAGAAAAATGAAACCATGAACCATAAGCAGGATGGGGACTGTAAATAAGATGCCTGGCCAAAGAAAACAAGTGATGACTGTTTGGGAGATAATGTCAAGATTAGTGAGGAAAGCGAACCCACCAGATGTCTGGGATGAAGCCCGGTTCATTCTGAGCATACATCCCAGCCCCAAGTCTGTCTGCTCTACAGCCCGCATTGGCTCCAAAGATTATTTATTGGTTGGTGGTAAAGACAGTTATGTTTCTACCAGCATACACCTTTCACAGAGGTAGTACTGGATAACTAGCCATTCCCCCCCACCCCCCGCTTAACATTACACATACAGGATTTAACGGAACAGCGAATATCAAACATAATTCTTCCACAATTCTTCAAATTTAAAAATATCACCTGTGCAAGTTTTATGTGTGATGTTAAGCCAGAACATATTTTAAAATCAGTGCTTAGGGCCTCTCTCATAGTTGAAGCAAAGAGCTATCTACCCATTTTCCAGTTGTCTGAAAATAATTCCACTTTGAAATCTGTTGTCCTCATAGATGAGGCTTATCCTGCTTCTCTTGCCTCTTTTTCCAGTCACTCCTGATCACCTGGCTTTCTTCAAAGCTAACCTTAGATGATGCTGGAAGAAGGAGAAAAATACCACCTTCATAACAGTATAGCTAAGGAACACTTGAGCATCTCTCATTCATATGATTGTTCCATATTCATGTAGGTTTTCTGCATATATAAAGATGAAGAAGCCTTGACTTGCGCTTTTTAAGTCCACTACCACCATCCCTCATTAAGGGGAGCTATTATGTCCTTTTTATAGGTTAATCCTGTCTCCCAAGTATCCTTCTCCAGAGATACAGAATATAGAGACAGACTTGAAGGTCACGTACCTAGGATTTTGTACAACACATTCTGTTTAAATGATGCACTTAACATATCCTGCACCATGCTTACTAAATCTGTCTAAGTCCACCTAGAACATATCTATAGTTAAACAGTGCATTTTTTTCCTAATGCTATTTTCTTCCACCTTCCATTTTTTTGTAGCAGCCTTCCACTGCTTGTCGTCCATGCATTACTATATTGGAAACGAAACCAAATTATTCCTTTTTTATTTTTAACCTCTTTCTCAGTCTGGCACCCCAGCACCCCAAGACAAATGTCCCTAGGATAAGAGGGGCATTCCTACTCCAATACACAGTAGTTAAGCATTTCTATGTAGATGGAATGAGGTGCAGCAAATGAGACTGTTCAGCTCAGCTTGTGCCAGCAGAAGCCAGAAACGGTATTTTGGATGTGAAGCAAGAAAAGAGGGGCAGAGGTTGCCCTTGTGGTGTTATGCAGGTAGGTTAAGTACAAAAGTGTGTTCTTCTGTGCTTGGGAAACAGTGAGTTATCTTCCCACCATGAAAAGCAGGAAGTGTGGCTTATCAGCCATGATAATACTTTTAACTGGATGTTTGAATTTGAATGGGTATTTCACAGAACCAGATGTGTGATGAAGAAAATCCCAGACAGAAAAATAATGTATGTGCTAATACAATGTTAACAATTTTGATCCTAATCCTATTAAGT
>JANHFQ010004923.1:30692-42795 GCA_032468035.1 Aparallactus werneri
GGAGGAGGAGGAGGAGGAGGAGGAGGAGGAGGAGGAGGAGGAAGGGGAAGAGCAAGAGCAAGAGCAGGAGGAGGAAACCATATTTCCAGGGGCATCTGACCGCATTTGTTGCACTATTACATGTTCTAATAAATAGTTTTAAACATACTCATCACCTACAAATGCCAATTATTTCTTCAAGAGCATGCCTTGCCCTTTAGCAGATAATAGGATCATTACAGTTAAAAGAAAGGTTAAAGCATAACCTTTAACCTGGTACCTGAACAGCACCTTTAAACTGGTACCTGAACAGCAAGAGTTTTAAAAGCTGTGATGCCAGCTGTGGAATGAGAGCGACATTTGAATTCTGCTTCAGGCAGCCAAATATTTTTGAAACTGCATTTTGTTTTAATGTAGACGAGGAAACAGATGGTGAAAGCATTCTCCTTAAAAGCCATCCCATTCTGGCACCTTTCACATTATTGCAAAGTTGAAAATAGACCCCAACCCAATTGATCTGGGGGCCCTCTATCCAGAAAGCCTCTCCATAATTCCTGTGCTACTGTGCTACCTGCCATTCAAGCATGCCATTGTAAAGGGGGAAATCTTGAAATATCAAGTGCGGGAAGCTAAACCAGTCCTTTCTGCTGTCAAAGGGGAAAGTAATATTCCCTGGCCATAGCACAGCAGATATCTCCCAAAATACAGGGCACAAAGAGAGAACTGGCACTTTTAGAAGTCACAAAGCCAGTCCAGGGTGGGGGTGGGGGGAGTTGACAGCAAAGGAGCAACAGTGGGAAGGAGACCTTCCAAAAGATTTGCTCAGGGACCTCTCAGCTCTCTAAACCTAGAGGGGACCTAAAGCCAAAGTCTGGTTTTCTTTTAAGGAAATAGTTTTGAATGGGATAGTTAACTTTTTTTTCTGAATTTTCTGCTTTAAAAAAAAAATCCATTCTAGGAAAGGAAACCTGATTCACTCATCCTTAACTACTATCACTGCCAATTCTTTAGAAGTACACTATTGCTTTAAGATGACTAACTCTAACCTACACAAACATTTGCTAAATGGGGCTGGGGGGAGAAACCCAGATTTCAAATACTTTCACCTCTACAAATTTCATCATCTTGGCAATTCCTTCAAGCATAATTTCAAAATTTTGTTTAAAACACAAGAGTGCAATACTCCCATGGGGCCACAATATCATTGGATTCTCCTCACTGAGCTTAAAGGAACATCCACTTGGACTCCAGGTCCCATCTCTGAGACATTATAGTATATTGATAGCAGAAGAATCAAACTATCTCCCTCTCTACTTCATTACATCTTCCAAAAATGTAAATCACACTGCAATATGTAGGATGGGAATATTTATTTTTTACAAACAAACAAACCCAAGGCACAAATGTTAGAAGGCCAATTGCCTATGCTGAGGCTTTAATTAGCATTGGCACTTCTATGACCAAAAATGCTTGGAACAATTCTAGATAAAATCATATTGACTACCTCCACTTACTTCATTATGCAGTAAATTTGACTTAATAAATATACTGTTCAAGAAAATTGTATACAATACAGTGCAGTGCAGTACAATACAATAAATAAAATCTGATGTCAAAGAAGCCACATGCTGGTTTAATATGATAACCTGATCTGCTTCACACAACATATTAAGGCAATAACTATTTCTCAAGCCAGTTTGGTCTAGCTGTTAAGACGCCAGGCTAAAAAGTCAGAGTTCAAATCCTGCCTTAGCCATGAAAGTCAGCTGAATGGCCTTGGGCCAGTCATTCTCTTTCAGCCCAACCCACCTCATAGGACTGTTGCTATGATGGAGATAATAGAGAGGAGGAAGATGTGTTCGATAAAGAGGAAGAAAGTGTATTTGATATGTTCACTGCCTTGAGTTATTTATAAAAATAATAAGGGTGAGATACAAATAAATAAAAATCACTTAACTAGGCTAGCAAGTTACAGGTAGTTCTCAACTTACAACAATTTATTTAGCCACTATTCAAAGTTACAACAGCCCTGGAAAAAAGTGGCTTACAACTGGTCTTCACACTTCAAACTGATGCAGCATTCCCACAGTCATGATCAAAATTTGAGCGCTTGACAATTGGCATGTATATATCCCAGTTATAGCATCCTATGGTCCTGTGATGACTATTCGCAATCTTTCCAGCCAGCTTACAACAAGGAAGTTAGTGGGGGAGAGACAGATTCATTTAACTATTGTGTGATTCACTTAACAACTGTAATGATTTGCTTAACAACTGTGGTATTTTTTTTAATTAAAGAGGCAGAGTTCATTATTTGTTCAATCATAAACATTCAAACATGTTTTAAAGCTAGACTGACATACAATACAGTCAAGATCTAGCCTAAAGTTTCCCATACATATTGGACACTATATACAGTATGAAGTGGTACAATAGGAACACTTTAGCCAAATATACAGAAAAGAATAAAGAACTGCCATTCTGCAGATCATGTTTAGCTTTAATCCACCATACATTCTTTAAGAAGAACCTTCATCAGTTGGAATCAGTCCAGGTTGTCTGCTAAAATGATCCAGTGCTGGCTGTGGGTATTATTCTATTACATTTTAATATATTCTAGGACAAAAATTATCTGGGCAGATTATAAAGTTATATGGTTATCTATTACAAGAATAATACAGGAGAGAGAAAAAACACACCATTAATTTCCGGCCAGCTTAAGCCATACATTTGCAGGTCCATCCAGTTGACAAGGTACATTAGATGAATCAAAACCATTTTGGGAAATTCTGGTGACTAAGTCTACACATTTTAAGAATTGCCAAGGTTGAGAATGATGGGTATAAACAACATTAAAAATGCAGTCTCTAAATAAAATGTCTGAATATGACCATCATCATAACAGAAGAAACCAAGATTAATTTAAATATTTTGTTAGATTAAAAAATGAACAAGAAGCTATTACATTAGAAAGCAAATGAACAGACCTACATCTATTTACAAGAATGTCTCTTTGCCCAAATAGGCATTCTCAGGAAAGAAAACAATAAATGACAGCAATCCCTAAAAAATATTGGAGAACTTTCATAAAAACTTTTATAAAAGACTGAGATTTAAAACCAAGCTTTATGATATTCAGAATATCTACCTCACAGGAGAGTTGTTGCTCATTTAGGCTGTTTTTCATATTCACAACCATTGTAGCATCCCCATGGTCATGTGATCAAAATTCAGTTGCTTGGCAACTGAGTGATATTTATGAGAGTTGTAGTGTTCCAAGGTCACATGATCCCCTTTTGTGACCTGTCAAGCAAAGTCAATGTGCAGATTCACATAACAGCCATATTACAAACTTAACAACTGTGATGATTCATTTGACAACTGTGGCAAGAAAGGTCATAAAATATTGCAAAATTCATTTAACAACTGTCTCACTTCATAACAGAAAATTTTGGCTCAATTGTGATTGTAAGTTGAGGACTACCTGTACTTCCAGTTCAAGTCTTTATCAGAGGGGAAACTATCGTATATACTCGAGTATAAGCCGAGTTTTTCAGCACCCAAAATATACTGAAAAAGTCACCCTCGGCTAATACTCAAGTCAGCTGATTTTTTCTAAAGAAACAAACTTCCTGCAGAAACACCTAGGTGGAAAAACAGCACAGCTGTGCTGCTTCAAACAGATCAAATAAAGGTACCTATAGAGTGCGGGAGGGCCCAGCAAAAAAAAAAATTCAAAATGGCCAACCAGAACTAAAACAGCTGATTTTCGGGGCTAAACTGATGCCCTGGCTTATATATGAGTCACTAACTTTTCCCAGTTTTCATGGGTGAAATTAGGTACCTCGGCTTATACTTGGGTCGGCTTATATTTGAGTATATATGGTAAGTTTGGAGAAATAATAATGATGATGATGTGCAAATCTGCATAGAATCATGGAGTTGAAAAGAATACTAGAGGTTTAGTCCAAACCTTTGTTTAGTGCAGAATTCACCAGAGCACCCCTGACACATAAATATCCAGTCTCTGAACAACTTCAGAGGAGAAAGCCTCACTTCAAGTATCAGCCTGCTCTACTGTCTCACAATTTGTATATTCAGGAAGTTCTTCCTGCCTTGTAGCCTGAACCTACTTCCTTGTAGTTTTAATCTACATTTTCTTATTCTGCTCTCTAAAGCAATAGAGAATTAATCCAGTTCTTCTGCTGATAGTTCTCGATTTATGACCATAATGGAGCCTACCCATTACAATTTTATAACCTTTGCAGCAGTTGTCAATCAGTGCTAAGGGCATTAAGTGAAATTATTCACAATGGGGCATTTTTGCTAACAACTGAAAGTAAACATTTGGTCTTTGGCAAAAATGATGTAACTTGCATTCAAATGCCTGCAGAATGCTGTAGACCAGGGGTATCAAACTCAATCACATCATGTATCGTGACATATCCCTATTTTTTTTGCTTTTGTGGAGCTGGGGTGGGCATAGTCTGCACGTGACATATCTAGCCAGTTTGACAGGCACAAATTTTGGCTGGTTGCCAAGCACCTGAAATATGGTCATATGATCATGGGGGAAGGGCAGCTGTCAGAATTTTTCAATAGCTTGTAAGTATCTTTTGGGAGATCCATTGTGACTGATAGCTGAGAAACTGATCGTAAATTAAGGACTACCTATATATGCCAACTCTTCAGACATTTGTAAACTACTATCTGACCTCTGCACAAGTCATCCCTTTACTGTTCCTTTAGCCCAGGGGTGTCAAATTTGCATCATCACAGCGACATCACATGACATATGTGATGGGCCCCAAGGGCCACGAGTATGACAGCCCTGCTTTAGCCATTCCTGATAGGATTTAGACACCAGACTCTTCACAAATGTAATAGCCTTCCTTTGAACTGGCTGAATTTGTCCTTCATCTTTTTTTAACACTGATATCCAGAACAGAACTTTGTATTCCAAATGAAATCTGAGTAGGGCCCAGAAGAATAAAACAATTGTTGTTGTTAGCTGCGAAGTCGTGTTTGACTCATCGCAACCCCATGGACAATGTTCCTCCAGGCCGTCCTGTCCTCTACCATGCCCCGGAGTCCATTTAAGCTCGCACCGACTGCTTTAATAAAACAATTATTTCTCATGATATGGACTCAACGCTACCCCATGATAGCATTTACCATTTCAAGTAGCTGTAATCAGTCTGGATGCTCTTATCAACTCTGGGTTTGATAAGACACCAGATCTGTTTCACATGTACTACTGTACCAAGTCTCCCCATCTTACTCATGCCTTTTATTTTTACTAGGCAGATTCAGAATCTCATTTCTTCCTATTAAACATCATCCTTTTCATTTTAAGTCACTGCTCAAGCCTGACCAGATCTAGATTTTGCCATACATTGGGTAGGGCTATTAAGATTAATGAGTTTTTTGTTTGCCAAGCCCTATTCCGATAAGACTGTGGTAACTCTGGAATCAATCCATGGCTCTAGAGTAAATAAATAATGGAAGGTGTAAAGGAATATATGAGGAAAGAAGGACCCAAGATCTGAGAAATAGAATACCTTGGGAAGGTTAAGAAAATACATGATATTTTAGTTATAAACTCCTTTTAAATTAAATCATGAGAGAAAACTTTTTAAAAATAGAGTAGCATTTTGTTACTGCATTAATTTTCCATAAAACAATACTTTATCTTCAGACATGAAGTTCAAGCTCCTTATTGGGCTTAATAATTCCAATAGAGTTCTAAAAGATCACAGAAGGTTCTATCAATGTTGGAGCCAGCTGTGAATTCTTTAAGGCTTTAATTAAGCAATCCCAGAGTTACCTGTGAAACTATTTTATTCGTGGGAAATGGAAATAGGCTCCTGTTGCAGATCCTCATCACCCACCCTTTGACCCTGATCAAGGACATTCAGTGGATTTTAAATTTACCGTAATTAGTGCATAAACGAAAAAAATGTGAGAGTCATAGCCTAACACCACTCCTCTCAATTAGCCTCCAGTGTCCCTCCCTCTTTTCACCGTCCGGAGGAAGTTCCTGAATATTCTCTCTACAGTATAAATACCCCCAATGGAGAACAGTTTGATTCACAGCAACCCAGGCATCCGCTCGCCGGTAGCTTCCCGCATCACAAGCGCGTCGTTTTCGAAGAACAGGGCGGAGAAAGTGGGCGAGACCAAAGGCTTTCCTGCAGAAGGATGAGTTCAACACGGAGTAAGTAGCACTCGGGGCAGGTCCTTCTTCGTCGCGGCCGGGCGGGGCCCGAGACGAGAGGGTAAGTTTCCTCGTGGTGGCCCCTTGCTCGGGAAGGGCAGCTTTTTTTTTTTGGCGTCCCTCGGGGCGAGGGCTCCCCGGAGCACTTTTCCGCCACCTTTGAGACTACTGCCCACCTTTGCAGCTGAAGGAAGGAAGGAGGGGCGAGTCCCGGCTTACCTTCCCGGCTGCTCCTCCTTAGCACCGCCCTCAGGAATGTTTAAGCTTTGAAATGCCCAGATTGGAGACCCGTTCTCTCCGGATTTGATTGTAGGAGAAAAAAACTTGAGCTGGTTAAATTGTTTTGTTTTCAGAGGTCAGGACTGGCCTTTGTACGTTTAAGAGGGAAGGAAAGGGGAATCCTGGCATGTGCCTCGAAGTTCTCCCAAAAGTTCAGAGAAGGAAAGACGCGGCTTCGTTTTCCAGCCTACTGATATCTTCACCTTTTTCAAGCGAGCTGGGTAACTGAGATTCGAAAAAACCGCTGTAGCTCTTGCGGGGACTCGCGTCAGGCGAAGCCAAAGATTGAAATAAACAACGTTGCCACGTGATAGGGACGCCCCTGGTTTGGAAAAGTTGGGAAACGAAAGGCGGCAGACCGTATTCTGGGCTGAGTCTCGCTGAGTTTGTTGCACGTGCTAGAATGATAGCCTAATTCTGACGGAATCCGTATTCCACCCACTTGCGCTCAGCTGCTTTATCATTTCGTCTTGACTCGAGCTATGGGGAGTTGAGCGGCGTCCCTTCAGCTCCACTTTTCCTTGTTTTATCACAAAAGCGGCAGAAAGGACGTTGTAAGTGAAGACGGTGGGCTGGAGCTGATAAATAATAATTGATCACATAACTGTCTAATGGTTTCAATTTTTTAGACAATAGTATCGGCTAGATATTTTAGGGCAGTTCATAGAGTGGTCTATTTAGTTAGTTTTTTAAACGACGCATCTCCTCACCATTGTATTTTATTTTCCCAGGTGGCCTTCTTCTTGTCAGTATTGCACTTTCTTGGTTAATGTGCTTAGGTGCACCTCATGCAGAATTTTCTGGAGATACTGGCTTACATCACTTTGTTTCGAAAAATAAGGAGTTTGCCATCAGAATAAAGGCTGATCTCCTTGTATTGAACAAGCTTGTGGTAAGTATATGCTGAGTAAAGAGATCTACAAAGAGACACATACATAGTTTGTCAAACATGTTTCTCAGTTTATTTTAAAGGAGTTGGGGCTATGTTATCAGCATTTATGAATTGGCTTTTGAATCAATCATGTATTAAATTGCTGTATACCAAGTTTCCAACAAAAAGTAAAGGAACTGTAGTGGTAGAGGGAAACAAGTTATGTATAGATTCATTAGGATACGTTGATGAAAATACTTGCCAGCTATATTGGGTAAATCCTTCACTGCAATGATTCAAATAAAGTAGATATTTAGCTGCAATCTTGGTAGTTTTGGTTTTTTCTAATGTTAAGTTTTAACTCAATATTTTTAACCTGGAGATTTGCATTTGGGACTAGATTTTCAAGCCATTGTGGTTATTGACCATGAAAGCCTAGACATTTATGAATGAGGTGTAATATAGCTAGATGAAATCCTATTTTTAAATCAATCTAAAATTCATAAACTATCCCTATTATATTGAAATGATACAGAAAAATTTCAGACTAATGGAAAATGTTGAATAGTGGAAGAGAACAAAGTTGTCAGATTAAATGTACTGAAGTAATAAACTTGAAGTCTTGGTTTTCTTCTACTGTTAAATTTCCACTGAAATTTTATTTCAAAGAATCCCAAAGCTAAAAGACCCTTTAAATCTCTACTTAAATCAATGCATAGTTTTAAATAACAAGGGAAGATTTGGGGAAGAATCTGAATATAATATAAAAGACTTACAGTATATAAAAGACTTACAGTATATTTGAGATAAGATAGCACAGATATGGCTTTAAACCATTATTTTTGATGGTGTGCTTTCAGTATGCATTTAGATGTACTAGTGTATTGCTTCACAACTAATGTCTTCTGTAGAAGTTGTTCTTGCATTCTTGAACAAAGGAATTGAAATATTAATCAGGTTAGTTAGGATACCTGGTTATAACTATGACAATGCTACAGTAGAGAGTTTGCAGTTGACATCTCTTTTAGTTAGTTGAAGATGCTTCATGTTATAAAACCACGTGCAATTGTTGAATTTTGTCAACAACCTACCAAACACACCCAAACCCTTGTGGGAAAACCAATAATCTTGCAAATGTTGAATTTCAACTTTTAGCAGCTATAATAAAGGAAACCAGCAGTTAAAGTCTAGCAACATCTGCAGAGCATAGAGTTTAAACTTAGTTGAAAACTTGGCATGAAGAGTGTTACTTAGAAGTATCTTGATGCCCATGGTGCCAAATTATCTTTTCCTACAATAGTGACATAATTGAGAAAAGTGATAAGACTAACATAATTAGAGCATTATACATAGAGAAAATCAAAATTCATAGTGACTGAGATTTTCAAATAAAATACTAGGAACATCATTCAGATATGGGTTCCTTTTCTAGGACTTCCCATAAATTACAGCTCAGTCTTCCAAAGAGTCTTAATCTCATGTATTTCCTAGCACTGTGAATAGAGCCCCTCCCTATTAAAATTACACAAATATTTCTGTCTCGTGCTTCCGGAATACATGTAAGATTGTGCCAATTCAGAATGTCAAAGCTCAAGGGAGAAAATTGTTTGCAAACAAGCCAGCAAACTTTAGCATTCTTGATGCCTTCCTCTTTGGGTGTTGGGAATAAATATTTTGACTGAATCTGTCAAACGAATATGAAATATATTGTAATTTAAGGCTTATTAAATACAAAAGGAGAAAATCCAAGGGAGTAGAATTACTTGCTTGGTGCTCCGTTGCAGTTCTTTTAAATAGTTATTTTACTTTGGATTGTGTAGATAGTGATTTGTATAAGAATAGCTTATGGTGAATAGGGCTCTAAATTCAAAGGTAAATTTAGTCTTTAAGAATAATCTTAAAGCCTGTCCTTATTATAACTTGTGCCATGTTGTACTTAAAGGGTTCAATCCAGGTTTCACTATACTTCAGGGGAGTCTCAGTGAATCCAGTAGGATTTTCTGTCATTTCTCCACTAACTTCGGTGTCTTCATAAAATCACTCAGTTGTTACTGAAGCAATATTAAGGTTCTCATTACTGTTATTTTGGTCCAGCAATGGCTGGATAACTCCAAAGGTGCTGTAAGCTATTAATGAAGAAATTACCTTAGTCACAGCTAACTTTAAGTTTGATTGGTTTTCACTGTTTAGCTCTGTGTGGCTGATATGCATTCAATGCATCCCTATTTTTAGTAGAGCATAATTTGTAAATCATGAGGAAGATGAAAATATTTGTGAATCATGAGGAAGATGAAGAGAGCAATCAAAATATCCTAATTGCTGGACGTCATATCCAACAGTCCTCATTCGCTTTCAAGATTTCCATAGACATTACTCATGCCCTTTAAAGCATCCTGCTTAAAGATTTAGAAACTTGGTGGGTAATTTTAAATGGTGAGTCTCAAGATGAGTATTTGCAGTGTCAGAATGTAGCATTATTCCACCCTTTTCCATAAAGCTGTTTGCATATCAGCCACACACAGAGCTAAACAGTGAAAACCTATAAACCTTAAAGTTAGCTGTGACTAAGGTAACTTCTTCATTAATAACTTACAGCACCTTTGGAGTTATCCAGCCACTGCTGGACCAAAACAACAGTAATGAGAACTTCAATATTGCTTCAATAACATCTGAGTGATTTTATGAAAACACCAGAAGTTATTGGAGAAATGATCAAACAATCCTACTGGATTCAGTGAAACTTGGATTCAATCCTTTCAAATTGAGTACAACTTGGCACAATTTACAATGAGGACAGGCTTTAGGATTAGTCTTAAATTAAAGGCTAAATTTTACCTCTGGATCTTTATATTCATATACTGTAAGGAAGTTATTTAGTATGCATTCTTTTAATAAGTACATATTAAATCTTGCTCAGATTCTCTGAGCTTCATTGGATTTTGAAGTGTAATAAAAATAGGATTGGGGATTGGGAAAGATTTTGTAAAATACAGCTTTTAGGGAGCAAGGATAGAAAAGCATTTACATATGTTTGCTCTTTTTTTTTTTTAATCACAGAAATACTTCTTCAATCTTTTCTTTTCTTTTTCCTCCAGCGTAAAGCATTCAGCTTTGGCAGCAACAGAGAACTGATAACGATAGAGAAACTCTTGGGCATTCAGCAAGTTAATATCTCTCATTGCCAGCAGGACCCCTGTGACATGGTAAGTAGCAAAACCCATCTGATTGTAACTTAAAAGCATTTTTCCCCTCAATCAAAGAAGTACTAGGGTAGCAGCATATGATTTTCTAAGAAATCGTGGCAATATTTGTGATTTTAAGAGCATCTGTGAGTATTCTCACAGCCTATGTGCTATTTGTAAAATGGCTTCCTAGACTCAATCAGCAAACTTAAGACATATGGACTTTAACTCCCAGAATTCCACAGCTTACATGACTGACTAAGTATCCTTTCTTATAAATAAGTTGATAAAGATGTTTCTTAATCACTTTTCTAGGTTTTGGGGATTCTTTTTTTACCCATATTGGCTCTTTTTCTAGCTGGTGGTTGTTTTGTCTGAGAAGACAGTGTGTTTGAACCTAGCCATCAACTATTTTTAATTTCCTAAAAATGCTTTTGGAAATTATTTGGTTCTTAGAGGTGTACTTGTAAGCAAAGATACTTTGCTTTATCATATTGCAACCTCATTTTTTTTCTTTTTGCTGAAGGAAAATAAATGCCTTTAAAATTAGAATGAATTAAGACAGGACCTGTGCTAATGCTCAGGGGGACTTTTTCCTATTTTAACATTAACACTTTACATATGTACAAAGATATTCTTGGAACAGAGTATATTATCCATAATCAGGTATTATAACAGTACTGCAGACAAACCAAAGGAGAAATAAAGCAATATTGATTTTAAGCCAGTAATGGTATTCACTCCTGCAAATGCCCACCTACCTTGTTGTTGATTCTATTCTTTCAAGTTTTTTACACATTCCCCATAACAAGAATATGCACCCTTTGTGTAGTTCCATGTAATATCAGTAATCATCTAAATCAGTAGCTTGAGTTCACTGGAGATGAAATCACATTTATTGTCATGGCCCATCTTTTTTTCTATCCTATCGGTAATAATTTTAAAACAATCTTTTTAATGTGGCTTCCACTGACAATACATATCCATTAAGTGTAATATTTGACAACTTTCTTATAAAGTGTATTTATACACTTGACTCCTTGATGGGTACCTACTTCAAATTTGGCCATTAGTACTGCTGGTGTCAAATTCTATTGTGAAATATTTGTTATTCCTTAAAAGGTGAACAAGCAAACCCTAAACTAATGAAAGAAGACAGCAATGCACTTATTCTAATATTAATTTGCCTTTGCCATGGTCATATCCTAGTAGTTCTAAAAATGTGCTCTGAGCTTGAGTCTAGATGGATATTAAAAAAAAACACCTTAGTTTTAGAGTGTTTATATTTTATGTATCTATCCAATATGATAATCTCAGGATATCCAACATTGGCAGAAAAAAATATTACAAAATAGGTAAATATCACTGATAACAGTATTAAAAGAAAATTTTTGTCTGTTTTCCCAGAAAGCATTTCTTAAGAGCTCTAAATTCAAGTCTAATGCATAGATTATCTACATCTATTTTATTGTTTAATAATTAAAATGTATGTTTATTCATGAGGGACGCAGTGGCTCAGTGGGTAAGACGCTGAGCTTGTCGATCAGAAAGGTTGGCAGTTTGGTGGTTCGAATC
>JANHFQ010004923.1:132874-145946 GCA_032468035.1 Aparallactus werneri
CCCTAGCAAGCCATGGCTTGCTGGGGAATTCTGGGAGTTGAAGTCCAGATATCTTAAATTTGCTAAGGTTGAGAAACCACTGTACTAGGGGGTAGCAAAAGGTTATGGGAACTGTTTAAGAATATGTTTTTGAGCAATCCTTTGGCTTTATCAATAAACCTTTGCTAGCTGATACAGACCAGAAGCTGTATCCTCAGAAGCTTTGTACTTTCCCATCTTTTTCCTACTCTGACTAAAACTTTGTTTTATATTCTGGTTTTGAAATACAAAACCAAAAATGTCTTCTCCTTTTCTATTACTACATCACATCCTCTAATTTTTTTATAATCCTATTACTAGAATATATCAATTAATATCTTATCCTGTTTCTAATTCCATTCATCTCTTTCTATATCTGCCAACTTTTTCAGATTGACTCTTTGATGTACTATTTGGAATGAGGGATGGAGAGAAGATTCCACAGAAAAATCATATTCTGGAAAATCACAGATTGCAAGGAGTGAAAGAATTTATATAATCAGCAACTGAGTTATCTTACCTCTTCTTGCAAATTGGCTAACAGTTAATGTACAGCAGTGTTGAAAGCATCTGTTACAACTTCTCAGCTTTGAACAAATACAAAGAATAAGGGGCATTAGAAACAGGCTATGAAGGTGATAGATCCTAAATACAGGTAAGAAATAGAACTGGTCTGAATGGTCAGCAGTTACAGATCTAATCAAAATAGCAAATTCTGTTTTGTATAGAAATTTCAATGAAATTTTAAGACGTGGGTTGGTCAGGTTAATGGCAAGATCTGATTCACGTTCAATTAGCTCTCATTTCCTATTTGGACATATGGCTTGGTTTGAGATTAGATAAGGCTTTTTACCAGAGGCCTAAATACTGGTTCAGCTCCAGCAGGCCCGACTTTAGGTTCAGGTTGAAGAAGTGATGGTGTAGGATGCTAAAGCAAAAGGGTCCCAATGGCTCTCCTCCTTCGGAAACGTTCTAAAAATATAAAACTTTGCCTTGGGAGGAGATGGCACCATATGGTGGTACCATATATCCTGGCTTGAACCATCAATGAACCCTGGTTACTAATGCATTGTTATTTTATATGCATCCCTTTAAGAGCTTGAGATCAAATACTGTATATATAGGGCTGCAGGATAAGAGATGAATAATATCATGTGCTCATTTCTGATATTGATACATTATGATATATGCTTTCTCTGTCATCATAATCTATCCCTTATGCCTGGAACACGAAACATCTTCACAAAGGCCTCCACCTTCCTTTACCTGCCTCCTCAAGTCCCTTCTTTTCTTCTTCTTATCTCTTTTCTTCAACTGAAGGAGAATCTACTTGAATTATTTCCCATTCCTACCTATGAATGCTCACTATTGAATCTGGGCTGTCAGGAATAGTAACCACCATCATACAAGCTCTATTCCCATAACATAATGTCCCATAACATATGGAACAGCAAACTATGAACACATTTTAACACAGTATATTATGCAAATCCAACCCATGTTCAGAATGTCATATGACTGAAGAAGAATGGGTTGAATATGCCATGGTTAAATTAACAGTGAGTATTTTAAATGGATTGTATGAACACAACTAGTGAAGCTTTTTGTTATTATCTGAAGGGTATGATTTTTAAAAGATTTAAATTCCCCATATATCTGTGGAGTAATTATTAGAACAGGCTGCCCAGAGAGCTATGAAGGGAAGGTTACAAATGACAACCACATGACTGTGAAATGCAGAGTGAGCTGGCTTGCTGAGCTCCGAGATTGCAATCATGTGACTGCAGAGATGCTGAGGTGGTTGGAACTTCAAGGACTGGTTGTAAGTCCCATTCATTAGCACTGTCCAAGCTTAAAATGGTTGTTGAATGAGTTGTCATTAAATAAGGCTTATTGATTATCTTCTGCTTAAACTATTAATTTAACAACTATTAAAAGTTACAATAACAGTGAAAAAAGTAACTTATGACCAGTCACGCTTATGATTGCTGCAGCATTCTCATGAGGTCATACGATCAGATTTTGGGCACTTGGCAAACAGCATGTATTCGTGATGGCCGCAGCATCTTGGGATCATGTAATCACCATTTATGACCTTCCCAGATGGCTTCTCATGAGCAAAGTCAATAGCGCTCGCCAGATTTGCTTAATGACTGTGTGATTCATGTAATATCAGCAGTGATTTGTTTAACAATCATGGCAAAAAGATCATAAAATTGGACTTAACAACAGCCTTGCTTAGCAATAGAAATTTTGGTCTCAGTTGTGGTTGAAAGTCGAAGACTACCTACACCTGTTATGTAAATTCTTTGTCCTCGCTGCAAATTTATTTCATGCATGCAAGTTAAAACTTGATGAAGTACTAAGCTTGGGTCTAGTGTAAGATACAACATTAAAAACACAGAGCTTCTATTAGAAAATAAAGTACAATAGAGGACATTGATACAAATAGGATAGATCTGACAAAAGGAAGGAAGGATGGCAGCTGAAATCCCTTACACCTTTGATACACATTTCCTTTTAGGAAATGCAAAACGATAGGGTAAACTTGCCAGATGCTTTGCAAATTTTAACTGGTAAAGCTCTCTCTCCTAGATGGGTGTACATTTGATCATTTGTTAAAGTATACAGATGAAGCTACTATTACATAAAATCAAAGTTAATTGACAATCATGAAGGCTGTCAAGCCCTGACTGGCTTGCCAAACCTGGGGGGAAGGGGGGACATCGGAAACGGCTGCAATGGCTGGGATGGCATGGGTCCGGCTGCTGATGGGCTGCCCGGCTGGGTGGTGCCCGGCTGGATAGTGCCCCGGTTGCTCATGTGACCAGGCCAATGGATGCCTGCTCTCCCCTTCCAGCTGACAGACACTGAACACAAAGTGGCTGCATGCCCTCTCATAACAACAGCTGACCGGCACTGTTTGCAAAGCAGCTGAACAGCTGACTGGCACTGATTGGGAAGCGGCTGGCTATGTGGGTGGCGCTGGGGCTCTGGGCGTGGTTATGGCTATATATAGTGCTGGTAGGCGGTAGCTCCCAGTGCTGACTTTGCAACTGCTATGAACTTGTTTGTGCCAGTCCTCAGGCTTCATTAAACCTGCATCAAGCAAACTTGTTTGTTTCTGCTTTTATGTGGTACGACACTGGTGGAGTGGCTGGAGCCCACAATGGATGTAGGTGTCAAGGGGGAGCTGGTGCCAGCAGAGGGGCCCATGCCAGAGGCGGTGGAAGATAGTGGTGAGCCCATAGTAAGGCCAAAGGCATGGGACGCACAGGCCACTGTGCAGCCAGCTGAAGGCCAGCCAGCCCCAGAGGTGATACCGGAGTCTGGTTCCTCTGGAGAATGGTAGCACAGCTCGGCCATCACGGGGGGAACTGCCTGTAAGCCACCCACTCCAGGAGTGCATGGTGCTAAGCTGTCTGGGTGGAGGGAGAGGAAGCTCATGGATGATGATGATGGAGAGTGGAGTTATTCGACTGCTCTGGGAAGCTACACCATGGAGTTATTATGGGAGCGGTTTGGAGAGGCCAGCTTTTGGGACATTCCTTCCTGGTCTGTTCCTTCCTGGGAAGCAGCTCCTAAGGTGGCTGGGGATTGGCAGGGATAGCAGTTGGGTTCTCAGCCAGACCTGATGCCTCAGACCCAGTTTCAGTTGGCCAGCCCTGGACTGCGGTTGGATGCCGTGTCTCGGTAAACCCAGGACCCTCTGCAAATGAGGGCATTGGACCAGAGCTCAGGACCGATGCTGGCTGGGACTGCACTGGTGGGGGATACAGCGTCAAGAGGAGGAAGGTCGGGTACAATGGCCCATCCATCGGCTCAGCTCAGCAGGGTCCAGATTGCAGGATCCGCACCAGACCATGCAGGGGTCTGCCAGTGGGGTTTTGGCCACAGAGAATGCTATGGGGTCCTCTGGCCTTACAAGCAATGTTTAATGGGAACCCAGATCTCCTGGCACTGTTCTTCAGTCATAAGCCACTTATGCCCAGTTCTATCCATCGCAGTGGGCCATGGTGGTGGCAATAATGGCAGCTCTGGAGGGGGAAGCAGCATAATGGGTGGTGGATTTGCATAGTGAGGACACCTGGGAACTGGTGGATGCAGGACTGTTCCTAGAGGTGTTATGGTCCATTTTCATGATGGAACCTGAGCCCAACAAGAGGAAGGAGAACTACTGGCTCTGACTGAAAGGACTTGGCCAGCTATAGAATACATCCAAGAATTCTGCCAAGTAGCCAGTAAATTACGGGCTTGGCTGGAGTGGCTGTTAATTCACCAGTTCAGGAAGGGTCTGGATCAAGGGTTACACCAGGCTTGCGTTTACTGGAATATCCTGAATTGGCTGCAGGGGAGATACGTACGAGCAACAGGCCTCGGGGTTTGGTGGAGGGGGCAATCGGAGGTCCCCATGCTGCACCAGTTGTGACCCCACCAGGCGGAATCAGACAGCAGATGCTCTGCTATTATCAGTGTAACCAGCTGGATCATTGAGCAGCCAAGTGTCCAGCCCCGGCTCCTCAGGGAAAGGCATTCACATTAAGACCCCACCACAGCCGCCTGCGCCCATTAGCGGTGATCACTGTAAGATAGATCACATACTGAATGATGGAGAAAGACATGTGGGCCACTTGGCTGATTCACAAATTCCATAAGGCCTATCCCTGTAAACCAGGAGGGTGGGTTGGGAACTAGGAACCTGTGTCTCACCATGATTAACATATGTCTTCCAAGTGAGCCATCTTTCAAGCCCCAACCGGCTTGCCAAACCTTGGGGGGAAGGGGGATGGCGGAAATGGCTACAGTGGCTGGGATAGCATGGATCCAGCTGCTAATGGGCTGCCCAGCTGGGTAGCATCCCAGTTGCTCATGTGATGAGGCTGACAGATGCCAGCTCTCCCCTACCAGCTGACAGACACTGAACACGAACCAGTTGCATGCCATCTCCTAACAACAGCTGACTGGCACTGTTTGCGAAGCAGCTGGAACAGCTGACTGGCACTGATTGCGAAGCGGCTGGACACTGGGAGGAAACTGGGAGGAGGACTGAGAGATGCTGGATGCTGGCTATGTGGGTGGGGGTGGGGCCGTGGGCGTGGTTATGGCTATATACAATGCTGGTAGGTGGTAGCTCCCAGCACTGACTTTGCAACTGCTGTGTATTCATTTGTGCCGGACCTCAGGTTTCATTAAACCTGCATCAAGCAAGCTTGCTTGTTATGTGGCTAGGCTATGGACAAGTGAGAAAGGGGTTGAGAGAAGCTACAGACATTGTAAAAATTAGGTATGTGGGAGAGCAATTTATTGTAAATGGGCCCCATGGAAGCTTGCTGAAAATTTCTAATTATTTCTAAATGACAAAGTCTCCCCCCACAACACCACACCCCGTCTTCTAGTATTCAGTTACAGTCATTGCTGCTGACAAGCAGACTTGAAATTAAAGACTGATGTATTTGCAGAAGAAATTGTAAATACTAGGTGGGTGTTGGGGGGGGGAGTGAGGGGGTGGTAATTGCATGAAAGTCAGTTTTAACAAAAGCAAGCTAATTCTCATCATTAGCTATGCAATAGGTTATGAATCTCCTGGAGATCAGGGAAATGTGCAAAGGGTTGGGTGAGGTTGGGCATACATTGTTGATCTGAATAAAGAAGAATGTTGTTATTAATGACAGCTGAAATAAAACACCCAAGTCTCTTAGCCCTTTCCAGGAACAAGAGGAATACTATTTTGACATCTTAGGTATAGGACAAGGAGAATATTCATGACAATATTTAACCTGAATTATTCAATTATAAAAATATAATGTAGCCCTTTTCCCTAGTGTTATCAAGAGAGTTGACGAAAAGACAGATGAAAAGGTGCATTCCTCTTTTGATACAAAAAAAGTAAAATGCAAAATAAAATGGTATGACTCTGCTATTCTTTGACATCAGGTAGGTTATATTCATGCTCATGAAGTTAAATGGCAGAAGAGTCTTATTTAAGATGTGCTCTATCCTTTAAAATTTTGAAACTGTGCTAGGGGATTCAAGTGGGAGCTGTACTTCAGAGCATTAAGAAGGTAATAGATTAGGCAATGCTATTGTACATAGACATATAATAAACAGAAATATATTTTTCTCATTCAACAATAGCAAGGTGCTATTCTTTTTTCCCCTTAAAGGAGAAAATTGCCATGTTCTATATGACAGCAGTAGACTAAGTTCAGTTTTGTTAAACTTATTCCATTTTTTATTTAGTATTTCTGATGTTCACTTATATGGATTCCATTTTCAGCCCATATGCCGATGATGCATCTAGTTACATATAAGATAACAATAACATCTTTAAAAAGCTGGGCCTACCAATGGCCAGAATAAAACAGTTGCCTCAGGTGTGAATTATTGAGTGGTATTGGCTAATACATGTTTGTTGGCATGTATTATGCTAGCAAATAAGTATAAGGGCAATTGGTATTTCCAGGATTTCTTGATTCAAGAGCCCAATGTCTTGGGGAGTTTCAGTGTCTACATTTCAACAAAGACAAACAATTTCTTGCTGCTTTTTTCAGACAGAAAAATGTCTTAGGCCAAACCTGATCTGAGGAAACTGCTGTACCTCAACAATATATTAAAACGTACCATTATAACCATCACTAATGTTGCAACCCTGAACAGAACAATCTGAGCAACCTTGGCAAGACCTATTACACCCGTTTTATAGGATGTTCACATGCTTCCCATTTGTTGCACAGGTTTAGATGATGCTGTTAATTTGAAAAGCCCACAATTGCTTGAGTTCCCAGCATTTGCAGCAACTCAGATAAGCCCTTTATAAGGCCTGTTCAGTGTGTGCTCGTGGTAATGGGCTTTTCCAGTAATTCTGGATTGCTGTTCCCAGGGAAGTATACCTGGTGCTAATGTTATTGTCTTTCAGTGCCAGGTAAAGTCAGAGTTCTATTCTCTCCGCCTTTTAATATATCTATTAATTATAAATGTTCATGCTGTAGAAGAACTTTTGACAATTAGGATGGCAGTCATAATATCTTTTATTTTTTATTTACTCTGCTTTTGAGTTATTTTGTAATTTTATCAGATGTCAATGCTTTGTATGCCACCCTGAAAACATTTAGGCTAGATTTTTTTTTGCTGATCCAAAATGTATTCATTTTCTAGAGATTGCTCTGAAAATACATAATGGATTTACCGTATATTCCTAAGAAGGGTTGTGGAATGCTACAGAAGGATGAAACTAGGAGACCAAATAGTTTGGTACTGCTTGGAAATAAGTGGATATTAATCGCGGTTCAAAATAAAAAAGCAAATGTCACAGGCACCCCTGTCTGAGGATGTGACCTAGACTCTGCTTGGTTAATTACATCTACATGCCCACAGTTGTATCCAAACCACCTTTTTGAATTCGCAATTCTGCATTGCCTCACAGTAGGAGAAGTTTCAGAAGGCAGATAAACATGTCCTAAAGAATTAATTTTAAAGAAGAAAAGATCCAAGTCAGGCATGTGCATCATAACTGGAACATTTGGGGGAATAATGTGACTTCTGACCTGACATATAAAAATCTTTGCGTTGTCTCTGTACTGTAAAACCACAGAAATTCAAAAATAAACAATCTGTCTATTGCCCCCTTCCCCAAAACATCTTCTCAGCTTGCAGTGGCAATTTTAAAAACAAATTAAACAACATCCTGAATTCCATAACCACAAACTTTGGATCTAAAGGAAAGAGAAAGGAGAATATAGTGAATTAAAACAAAAGATGACCGAAGAAAAAATTTCAACCTTATAAAGAGGGTATAATTGTGTTAGCAGTTAAGACTGGTAGGGACTATGGTGCCTTAATCTAGGCCTACCGTATTATCTCTTCTGTAAACCTTATTTTTTTTCAACAAAAACTTCCTGTCTCTTCATTTCAGGCAGAGGTACAGTAGATTAAATCTTTCTGCTGTGCATCCAGGAGCAGTTACAAGGAAATTACTGCACCTGTTGAATATTTGCCTCTCATAAAGCAGTTTATTGCCAGAGAAATCTTTCCTGGAAATGTACGCTAATTAAAGTGTGGAAGTCTTAATTTTATGGGAGAAGCTGCACAATTGAAAATGTGAACAAGAGTCTATATTTATTTAGGAAGCCATCATAAATAATTATTTGGTCAATGAAAAACAATCTAAAATCTGTGCTTGGGTAACATCTCTTTATTAGGCAAACAAACATGGCACACAAACCAAATGTAAAGCCTTTTAAGTTTTTTTGAAGCAAAATGTAAGAAAATTAATGTAGACTAGAGCTGGAAAAGCCAGGCCTTGGCAGCAGAGATGCTTCCAGATAGGCAGCTCCTAGCAGAGTTGGTTAATTAATGTTATGCAACCTTCTGTAGTTTCTTCTTTAGGGGTGTTAATAAGAAAATAGATAAAAAGGGTTTTGGAGGAGCATGAGTTACAAAAGGAAAACAAATCTCTCTCCTATAAGAATCCATGTTTGGGAATAGTAATTGGACAGTAAAATCTTCATCTATATTCTAGAATCTTCTTTGGGAATGCTGATATGGAAGAAGAATGGGGGGAGGGGCTTGAAGTCAGCTTCCTGAGAACTTTCTACCTTGCTGCCCACTGGGACAGAATTAAATACTTTTCAAGCAAAGTTGAATGAATTCTGGTTTTAATCAGCATCAGAGGGAATCCAATTATAGTGGGGATGTTGGCAAATTACTTATGTTCCTGGGTCTTCTCAGGAGGAAGTGAATCTCAATGGAGGCTCAGATAATCCAGGATTCTAGGGTTTCACAATCACCCTTCAAATGGGAGCAATGGATAAGAAAACTTAGTTGTATAGAAAAGAAAACAGCAGACAAAGAAATATGATTAATATCAAGATAATGCTCATACATAAAAATAGAGAATTTAGGATAAATTCAAGAGAATTGGTTTCAGAGGAATTTACTTTTCAAGGGTTTCCATATGCACAAGGAGGAAATAGGTTTAATATAGATAAAATGTTCCCAGGTATAGAAAAACATGTAATGAAATGTGAAGTAGGATTATAGACAAATAATAAATATGTATTTGCTAAAACGTGTAAACTTCTGTTGAGATTTGAAATAAAAGAAAGGCAGGCTGAAGATGCATGGAAAATGGGCTAAGAATTTTGATTATAATATACAAAATGGATCAATGGGAAAGAATGTGATTAAACTGACTAAAGTTAACATTGTCTTATAACTTAAAAGAGAATTTTTGTAAAATGATGTTACACTGGCATAAGAGAGAAATTATCTAAAATGTATAAAGGGTCTTCTAATTGTTGGAAATGTGAAAAGCACGAAAGGATATGTTTATCATGCAAGGTGCACTTGTAAGAAAGTGAAAAAATATTGGATACAAATAGACATTGTGGTGCAGAGTCGGATTTTAAGTCTCTCTCTGAAGGCCAAAAGGGATCTCACTCCAGCAGCAAAGATTCCAAAGAGGAGGCCATAGCAAAAAAACCCCAAACAGTCACAGTATAAGAGAGCTGGAAGAGACCTTGCAGGTCTTTTAGTCCAACGTCCCCAATCTTTACACCTTGGCAGCCCAGCAGGGGGGAGGGGAACAGGCCCCCACAGGTGGCGGGCCTGCATTTGCGGATGTACGCACCAGCCCGCCGCTCATGCAAATTTAGCTGCACACATGAACACATGCACCAGACAGCTGCTCACACTGCCCGTTTTCAAACAGGCCATGGCCTGGTAGTGAGCCACGGCCCACGGGTTGGGAATTCCTGTTCTAATCCAATCCCCTGCTTAAGCAGGAGACCCTATACCATTTCCGACAAATCATTGCCCAATCTCTTCTTAAAAACCTCCTCCCACAACTTCTGAAGCAAGTCATTCCACTGATTAATTGTTCTGTCAGGAAATTTCTCCTTACTTCTAAGTTGCTTCTTTCCTTGATTTAGTTTCCATTCATTGCTTCATGTCCTGCCTTTGGAGAATAGGTTGACACCCCTCTTCTTTGTGATATTGGAACTGAGATATTGGAACACTGCTATCATGTCACCCCAGTCCTTCTTTTCATTAAACTAGACATACCCAATTCTAGCAATCATTCTTTATATGTTTTAGCCTCCAATTCCCTAATCATCTTTGTTGCTCTTCTCTGCGCTTTTTCTAGAGCTTCAACATCTTTTTTGCGACCAAAACCGGATGCAGTATTCCAGGTGCCGTCTTACCAAGGCATTATAAAATTTGTGTGACCTTGATTCTAGGCCTCTGTACATGCAGCTTAGCACTGCATTGTTTTTTTTAGTAGCTGCAGCACACTGCTGGCTCATATTTAAGTGATTGTTGACTAGAATTACAAGATCCCACTTCCAGTTACTACTATTGAGCCATGTACCACCTATAGTATACCTGTGCATTTGGTTTTTCTTGCCTAAACATAGGATTTTACTTTTATCAACACTAAATTTCATGTTGTTAGGGCCCAGTGTTCAACTCTATCAAGATCCTTCTGTATCCTGAGTCTACCTTCTGGAGTATTGGCTATTCCTGCCAGATTGATGTCATCTGTAAATTTGATGAGTTCCCTTCCTAAATCATTGATGAAGATATTGAAGAGTACTGGACCTAAGACAGAGCCTTGGGGGTACCCCACTGCATATCCCCTCCGTGTAGATGCAGTTCCATTAAGGAATACACATTGAGTGTGATTTGTTAGCCAATTACAAATCCATCTGATAGTGATGCTATGTAACCCACATTTTTCTGTTTTGTCAAGCAATAGGTTGTAGTCTACTTTATCAAATGCCTTACTGAAATCCAAGTAGATTATATCCACAGCATTTTTTGTCTGCTACATTGTCATCTGAATTTTTTTTGACAAACGGGATCCATAGTAGGCCTCTTCTACTGGATGGATAATCAATGAGAGTGCGCCCATTGACATTTGAGTATATATATCGTAACTGCAGTTAAATTATTCTATGCAGAAAATAGGAAAAAAAACATAAATATCCATAGTGGAGGAGTAGATGTAGAACTTGTAGAAATGGCAAAATCATTTGATTGGGGAAAGAGTAATAATAACTATAAAAGACTGGATTTTATGGATTTTTTTGCTGAAAATTGATTAAAAAAATAAACTGGTGATTTCTGGATTTATCAATTAAATTGGAAGTTGTTTCTTTCACTATTTCCTCCCCTCTTTTTGTTGTCTATTGTTTTCAACGCTTTTTCTTTCTTTCCTACTTTTCCTGTATACTTTTTCATGTTTATTTTTAACATTGTAAAAAAACCTTCTTTAATTAAAAAAAAACTATGCAAAAAGAAAAGAGAAGAGAAGAAAAAGAGAGTTGCCTAAAAGTCAGAATAACTGGCTTGCAGCTTGTAGCTCTTCCTCTTGGAGGAGAAAGAATATTTCTGGGAAAAAGAAGTAGAGAGGAATTATGAACTCCAAACTTTGGCTCCTGAATGACTTGTGCTCAGTTTACCTCAGAAACTGATCATGGCTGTGCTATGTTGGGAGCATTATGGGAGATGCTTACAATTGAAGTCTCCCTCTTTACACTGTCTTTCTCTTATGTCTTTTTCCCACCCTCCCCATAGGGACTGTTTATAGGTTACTCTTGCTTACTTACCCTGAGCTATCCCCTAGGCAGAAAGGTGGAGGTTATGTGTAAATTGTGTTATGTACGTGGTGTGATGATCTCAGCTTGACTAGGGGCTTATCAGGGCCAGACGGAGCTTGCACTTGGGGAGGGGGGTGGCCAGACACTGCTTATTTGCAGAGGATAAAGTGTACTGTACAGGCAGAGGCAACGTCACCCAGACATGAAGGATCTTTTCCTTGCACACTCCTCTCCCCCCCCCCCCCATCCTGCATCTACATAGGACACTGGCTTGCAACCCATTCATTCCCCAGAAGGCAGAGCTTAGTTGAACTCCCTAATTTCCAAAGGGTAGCCAGGTCTGTCCCTTCCTCAGCCGGTTTTGGGTGGAAAGAAACTGATGTTTTGTCCCTATGACAGAGAAGATTGGAATTATGGTGAATGCCTCTTCTTTTAAGATTTGAGGGTGATTGTAGTCTTTTGGAGGGAGGGGGCATGCAATGGCAAATTTCCCCCCTAATTTTCCTCTCCTCCTGCTCCTCCTCCGTTTCCCTTGAATTGAGCTTAACTCTAAAGTATGTTTACCTTTTTAAAAATACAATGACATGCTTTTCTACATCAACATCAGGACTGCCAGCAGGCATCTTAAGCTGACCACTTATGAAGCATATATGAAGTTATCTTCTTCCCCCAATAAGAACAAACTGTTCTACAGTGACCTAAGTGTAAAATATGCCTATGATGAATGTGTGTATAGGAGCATAAGTCACTGATACGAAGTATTTTCAGAATCTGCCTGAGGACAAAGTGCATCTGGGTTCTTGGAAAACAAGAATGTGGGAGGGGGGGAAATATTTTACAAATGTAGGCAAATGACTTTGAGAAAAAAGTCTGGGTATAACCCTCCTCCCCACTTAACTTCCTTCAATCTTGACAACAGAGCTGGTCCCAAATGTTTTGCATTCCATGTAGAGAAGTTGATTGGGCTGGTAGTTGAGGTTTTTTTCCCCCAACATAGCCTTTGTCACTGCACCTAAAGGCAGTAAGCTAAGGAAGGGACAAAGCACACAGTCTTTTGTCTTGTGCCCTGCAGCTACCTCTCAACAAGGGGTACTTGAACCAGTCACCTTGCTTTGCCTAATAGCTGAGCTGACCCTGTTTGATGACTGTCCCTAACATTTTGGCTGTGAACCAGGAAGTATTATTTTCTATATTAGCTTTTGGTTTAGATTTAGAAGCACTCCGCAGTAAAGAAAAGGGAGAAAGTTACTCAGAAAATTCTGATATAATTTAGGCCCAAACCTTGTTTTCAATCTCTAATTATTATGGTAGTTTCTAGTTACAGCCAATTATGGGTTCTTCAGTAAATCACAGTTAAATAAATCATGGTTTAGTACAGTGGTTCCCAACCATAGCAACTTTAAGACTTGTGGACTTCAACTCCCAGAATTCCTCAGCCAGCAAAGCTGGCTGAG
>JANHFQ010004923.1:146046-161190 GCA_032468035.1 Aparallactus werneri
CTCCCTCCCTCCCTCCTTCCCTCTCTCTCTGTGTTTGTGTGTGTGTGAGAGAGAGAGACAGACAGAGAGAATGATTCTGTATCCATGAACGATGAACTCACTTGTATCTCTCTGCATGTTGAAGTTATTTTTAATCTTTCAAAACCCAGTTTTTCAACCAGCAATCCCCACCTCTAATAATGTCCTTGTGTTAAGGGTTCTGCTCTATGAATTTTCAGTGGCTGATAAAATCAGTTATTAAAATGTGTCCGCAGCCAGTGGGGAAAAAAGAACATCTTTATTTCAGTCATTAAATAGTATACAGTGGATAGTACCTAATTAGTACATAATTAATGTGATATAATCTACAGGGCATGAAAACTTAAAAATACAAACAAGCAAACATCTTTCTCTTTCCTCATCCAAAAGGGCTGCTTTCACAAAATGGTTATGCAGCAGATATTCATGGCTTGTTCTAAGATGAGGAAAGAGACAAAGTGTTCATATGTTATACTAAGCAAAATGTGGATGTGGTCTGAGAGCCCACAGTGGCTTATACAATAAAACACAATAAACCAAAGCAAGGATTGATGTCATATTTGAATTCACTCTAAATCTCCAAGAAGAAGGAAAGAAGGAGGCAGATTCCACTTTCTTAATCAGAATAAATCCTGTTCTCTGGCCTAAATAATCTGCCACTGCACTGCAATTAAAAGCTACCTCTCTGAGCACAAAAACCTTACCTGCTTCCAGACTAGATGGGTACGTTGCACAGAGAAATCACCAGAAATATCCAGGTTCATTGAACAGTGTCATGAACTGACCAATACGGTGTTTATTGGTCTATAAGGGTGAGTTAATAATTACAAAGCTTGTTGATATTTATAATTTACAGATGAGGTCCATAATTACACCAAGCATTTTTACTGTTCAGATAAGTTTACTAAAGTTGCAGCAAATGTGAGACTGCACATCTAATGAAGAATAGTGAACTCCCATGTAATTCCAGAAGACATGCAGAAGTGCTATGTGTTGATGCTATGAAGTGAATCCCAAGTTTTGTATACATTAGAATAATTAAAAATCAAGGTATCATAAATTGAAAAATAGTAGCTGTGATTAAGTTTGAATGTTAGAACTATTTCCCTTTCAAATTTGAGGCCTCCTCTTCATAAAGCAATCAAATCATTGTAAAATAAAATTCCAAGGAAGCAAAAGTGTCCTGGGCCAATATAGAAATAAATACACCATGCCTTTATTAGGGAGCTGTATTAATCTGTATTAATTATTATTAGGGAGCTGTATAAATTAATGCACCTGTAATTTATACTGCTATAATCAAAAATAAGTTGAATGTGGGATTTCAATTTATGTTACTGACCACCAAATAGTGACTGGAAAAGATCTGTTACCTTATTGAAGTGTTACACTTTCATCCTCTCAACGGATCATTCTGGAAAAAAAGGACACATGCTTAAACCACAGAACATTAATTTATATCTATATTGTCTGGCCAAAGGAGTTTCCATCCTCCATTTGCATGACACACTAACATATATGCTAGCTAATCCTGAGTGTTTTCTTGCTATGCCACCTGACGTAGGAACCAAGGAGTGTAAGTTGGTGCTATCCATATTTAAACATACAGAATGCCATGAAACATTTTTGGTCTTCAGAACAGAGGGGGGAAAGGAAGGAATAGCCAACAGTTGTGCTATCAGATAGTGTACAATACAATAATGTTTTTCAAACTGATGTTCTTCAAGTTTACCTCTTAATTTTATAGAGCTGGAAAAGGTTGCAGAAAAAGCAACTTAAAATAAAAGATGTATAGAGTTGGGGAATTTTAGCTTATAGCTAAGGTAAGTGATAAATGAGTCCCTTGCATAGAGTTTCTCAAATTTGGCAACTTTAAGATATATAGAGTTCATCTCCCAGAATTCCTCATATTGGCTGGAGAATTTTGGGAATTAAAGTCCACAGTTCTTAAAAATGCCAGGTTTTAGGAACATTGGCATGGAGTAAAACAAGTGGATAAAGTGATGATCAACATCACTCTGTTATCATAGTATTAGAACCTAGAGTCATCTTAACAAAATGCAGATAGATAAATCAAACCATTCCTTTAGATCAGGGGTGTCAAATTCATATTGTCATGGTGGCATCACATGACTTATCAGGACTTCCCCCCCCCCTTCGCTAAACAGGGTATGGCCGTGGTCAGTGCGTGATGCATCTGGCTTGCGGGCCACGAGTTTGACAGCCCTGTTTTAGACAATACACAATTAAAATTATGGAATTTATTCCTGATAGCTGTGTAAGCTATCCATTTAGATAGATTTGATAGGAAATTTAATAGGGAATAAACTGTCTGTGCCTAACAGAGATTACCCTTGAATTAAAAAAAACATAGCTTTACTTCCAATTGCTAGAGAGGATCAGTACAATGATAGTACACTGAGACCTTTGGTGATGGAGAATAAGTCTAAGTGTGTCAACTGTTCCGCCTGTTCTTGCCATCTTTGATCTTTTATCAGTTTTATTGTAATTTCTTTGTTTGATTGGGGTTAGCCACCTGGAGTTGTTGTAAACTGTGTTTGAGTTTAATAAATTGTTGTTGTTGTTGTTACTGTTACAGTATCATTACCTTTGTGGTCTACCTTGACCTCCCTGGGTATATTTTGTGGCTGAAGAAGGTACAAGCTATGCCTTTGACACGATCCAGCAGACCTTTCTATTCTCTCTAGCCTACAAACAGCTCCCCTTGCCTCTGTTTTTCCAGTGTTCCTCTTCTAATTCAGCAGACACACCAGTATGCAAATGGTTCTTCTGGAATAGATTAAAAACCAAGGAGTTTTCTTTATCCAGAAAGAGGAAGAGAAACAACTGGCTGGTGCTCATATAATTATTATTTGGATCTTTGATTCTTTTCTTCTTTCTGGTTTTTTTAATTGTTATGCTATATAATTATTTGATCTTGTGTATAAATAAGTAAATAAATAGTCATCTGTTCAGTTGAGTTGCTGCTCCCTCCTTATGTCAATTTTTCATCTTTAAGCCCTTCTGAACACAGTTCGCCTTTGGCGAGAAGACTAAAGCCAAGTACTATATGGTAGGTACTGAGGAGCTCCACCCTTTTCTAATTCCTGTTACTGTGCCACTATCTTCTCCTAGCAATGGGCCCACACCTTCCTTTTTCTTCCGCTTACTACTACTATTGCAAACAAAGCCCTTTTTGTTGCTTTAACTTCTCCAAGCCAGCTCCCTTTCTGCCAATATTAGCTACCTGCTGATACACCTTCCTGGTTTCCATACCAGTTTCCATTTCCTATACCTATTCCTTTTAATGCTTAGCTTAACTAAAAGCTCCCAATGCATCTGAGATGGTTTCTTCTTTTGCTAAAGCCCCCTCCCTAATTATTTTTGTAATTGGACTGGTGTGCAATTATGTTTCCAATTTCTTATTTTCTAGCCTTTCTCAACTCTCCTGCCTTCCCTTAGACCTAAGGAATTGCGTCCATGTGATCAAGCCTAAAACTTCTCTAAAGTTATACTAAAATTGATCTCTCAAAACTTAGCATATTCAGTTATTATTACACTAGTGCGGTGTTTCCTAACTTCATCAGTTTTAAATTGTGTGGATTTCATCTTCCATTGCAGGCTGGAGAATTCTGGGAATTGAAGTTCATATGTCTTAAAGTTGCTAAGGTTGAGAAATACTGATGTAGTGTTTTGTATTCTAAGATGCCATTATTGCTTTTCAAAGCTCCTGTTTCTTTTATTTTTTCAGCTACTTCTCTTTTGCAGTTTTCTTCAGAGGTCTCCACAGCACACTGTATGAGATGATTGAGCATTCTAGATTAGATCATTCTTCAGAATGTCCTCTTCGGAGTATTCATAACAAACTCATCAATTTGGAAAGGATTTTTTAAAGGATAACTTGTTTATAAAACACCGTGGTGATGCTAAGCAGAGCAATGGCTATGCCTTTATGGCAGAGGACTGTGAGTTTGCCAGAATGTCACAGTTAAAGCAAATAATATTAAACTTCAAAACTTCAACCACATTTTCATGCACGTCCCAGTGCCAAATGGTAAGAGTGTCTGCTGCTAAATTTTCAGCAAGTGTGGCTGTACGGGATTTCTGTTGCCCTGAAAACTCAGGCTGCCCAATCCATTCTTCAGGTATATAAAAACAAGTTCATAGCTAGATTGTGTCATTGAATCTGAATTCCATAAAATAAATACAGGCTGCAACTGAAATAAATAAGAGGCAGAATTATTTTATGCATTTGTGCATCAAGCTAAGCGGCAGTTGCATTTATCATGATTTGTTGAATAAACAGTGGTTGCTGGATTTGTTCATAAAGTTAAACCAAAAATGCTAATTTTCAAACCACACTGACTTGTACAACACGCTCAGCTAATATCAACTCCTTGATTTGTACTCTTGCCAATCTATTTGGATATAAAGTGTCAAAATGACTAACATTAAGTAAAATTTAAGAGAAATAATGAAATGAGGGCACTTTTCACTGTTTTTAAAAAAATAATATTTCACAATAATATGAAATACTAAGATACTTTACACTAATTAAACCTTCACTTGGGACTTCTGAGGCTTAACCCAATAAAATACATCACTGGAAAAAGCACTTTGGCATTTTCCAGACTGGAAAACTTTCATTGAATTTCTATACATAATCTGTATTTTCCAGAAGACTAGTAAAATAGTGCAAGAAGGCAATGAAGCCATTCTCAGCTTACAGCATCATCCAAATTCTATGACTTAAATTTAAGGGGACTTAATGTTTATGAGGTAATTTCATTGGTGTATTGTTACTTTGCAGGGAGATATTGATATGAACTATACATTTCTCATGTTCTGATCCATTCAGATTGATTTCTAAAATGTGGTAGCTAAATCATGGCATGGTAACTAAACATATCTAGATTTGCTCCCAAGCTAAATCAAAATAAAAAATGGCTGAGCAGAATATGTGAATCTTGCCACATATCTTGCCAGATTATTAAGGAAAAAATGCCCTAGAAAGAATTTGAACAAAACTGAGGTTGCGGCATTGCAGCAAGCAAAGTCACTATATTCAAAAACTAGCAATATTAGTCTCTGCTTGAAAACAATCAATAATCTATAATAATATATAGTTTTGATGTTGGATGCTGGGACTTCATTATTTCACTTTTGATGGCTTTGTCATATAAGATAACTATTATAAATAAGTATAGCAACGGTGAAAGAGATAATAGAATGAGAAAACTATTTCCCAGTATTGTACTAAAAAGTAACTGTTGGTAAACTAAATCAATTAAATACCAAGGATTAAATGAGGAATATATTATCAATGACAAAAGATTATTGAAATGTGATCCAACAATTTATGGGAACCCAGTATTAATGCGCAAGATTGGGAAAAGGAGCCTGGTGATCCCAAGCAGGACTTTTTGAACTGATCCTAGTTCTTCTAACCAACTTCTGCTAATAGTGACTTTTTCATCTTTTCATGGGGTGGCACATTCAGCTTCTTTGATAAAAGACTCAGCTGAATTTCTTACTTTCAGGAAGAACTACATACTGTGTTTTTGGATCCAACTTTACATCTTTCTCATTCTTTAAGGCAATGTATTTCAACCTTGGCAACTTTAAGATGTGTGGATTTCAGTTCCCATAATTCCTCATATTTAAAGTTGCCAAGTTGAGAAACCCTGTCTAAATCATAAAAATGCCCTCTAAGTTGTTAAAGATGAGACCTCTTAAAGTTGCCTTCATTGGAACAGGGATTGTTTAAAATTTGTATTTGGTTGATCCAGTTTTGAAGCAAAGTTCAATACAGTCCAGTCCCAAGTCTAGTCAATTTTCCCTCTTCTCTCAACGATTTCTGCTATGGACTTGAGATAAACACTTCCACAACAGCAGGGGCTGGGATTTGCCCAACTTCTGTTAATCCAGGCTACAGCTGGCATGCTCCTTACCCTCTGTCCACTGGTCAAAACCACACATTGCCATTTTTTAAGGGCTGCAGGTAAGCATCGAAACTTGGAATCAATGGAGCAGAGGAAAGTCAGGCAGGGATTACTCAAACTACTCTTAGTTTAACATTCTTCAGAAGTATTTACAATCTGTTTTTAAACACAGGTTTTCTGTTTTCTTGAGAAAGTGTTAGACTTATGTTTTTAAAAAAAACAGGATTAGTAGCACTACAGAGAAACCCTGTGCTGCACAGAAAATTGATTTAAACCAGGTTCTACCTGAAATTATTGCTGATTATATCCCAAAATTTTAAGTTTTCTGCTCACAGGGGTATAATTTTTTTGTTGCTTGGGGAGAAATGAAACTTGGGGACTCCTGGTGCCATTTTGTATACTTGGTGGGTTTATGTCTATCAGTCATTCAGGTCATAGCTGTTTCAAAGGTGCTTTTTTAAAAAGAAGGCAACAGTCCAGTTGCCTTTTGAAGAAAAAGGCTCCTTTGAGACATACTTGGTGGGTTATTTCCGCTGTTGCTATAATCAGAAGTGGATCTGTTGGCCTCTCAATAAGATATTCAGTTAGAAATCCGCTGATTGTATGCATTCCTATGGTTACAAATGGCTACTGAATTCCACCTGTATACAGGTGCGTAGTCCTTGATTTGCAGACAGTTTCTTAGTGACTGTATGAAGCTACAACTGGTCCAAAAAAGAGGAGTTACAACCTGGATTCAATGTTCCAACAATTGGGTCCTCTCTGCACGTGACTGAGCTTCTGGTACTCAGCAACACAAAACATTTATAGCTATTTGAAGCATCCTGCAGACATAGGACTGTGTTTTGCGACAGTTTGCCAAATACCAGCACTTCTGGTTTTGGGCAAAACCATAGCAAATCATTGGTTTACTTAATGACTGTGGCCATTACAGCTCCTTTACAGCCACTGTGTTTGGTTAATGACCACCACAAAAAAGAACATAAAATCAGGTTCGTCATGTGACCAACCCATTTTACAACTGTTATGACATACTTGTCTTCTATCGAAATAGCTTGACTGATAGATGTTAGGGAAAGAAGAGGGAGCTTAGGTGAAACGGGAGGAAACACTTTTCCAATGCTGCTTGTATCTCCTCCACCACCACTGAGACCTGTCCCTTGGTCTATTTCTGAACCTGGGTTTATTACTTTTCTAAAAGAGTACTAAATCTACATCCTGAAATAGTTTGGTTGACAAGTTACAGGAAGAAAGGATGGATGAAGATTAAAATGGGAGAGACTTCTACCTCTAGGGATAAGTCATGGAGAGGGAGCACCTCTCTATCCATAACTAGTAACTGGGCTAACTGGAAAAGCGATTCCACAGTCTCTCTCTCTTTCTCTCAGGCAGCTGGCCACATTCAGTTGACCTTGCCTACCACAGGTTAAAAAGAGCTATTAGTGGTAGTGCAGGTGATATTTGGTAGGAGGAAAAATAAAGCCAGGAGAATTCACCAATTGCTTTTGAAACCTTGCCCAGCATTAAAATCAGATCCAGGCACAGCTGTTGGGACGGTGGGTCCTTTTCATTTGACCTTTCTGAAGGACAGCTTATTAATGCAGCCCTGAGGCAAAGCCCTTTGTGGGCATCAGTGCTCCAAGTGGCTTCCTGCAAATCTGTAGGTTAACCTTAGACATCACTCCTTTTGAAAGAGTGGTGCTCGGATTGGGATATTGGCATTGAATAATGAAACACAACGATAAACATTTTGATGAGCTAAAATGGTACATACAAATGGCTGACATGAGGGTAAAAGGAGTATGGCTACAAGTCCTAAGTGCTATGTGAAGGAGGCTGCCTCTAAATGGAGAGGCAACTATGTTATTCCTGAATACCAGCTGCTGTGGAATAACAACAGGAAAGGAGTATACAGCGCATCCACGTCCTGCCTGTGGGTTTCCCAAAGGAATCAGTTTGGCCACTGTGGGAAACAGGATGTGGCATCCAGATAGACCTTTGGTCTGATCCAGCTGATCTCCTTGAATTCTCTTGCACGCAAAACGGAATGCCATATCTATCATGAACAACTAAATGAATAATCACACAATACATTTTTTAAACTTGTTTTAGAACAAGTAATGGGGCTTCTCTGATGTTATATCTGAGAGGGGAAAATTATTTGTGCAATAGGCACATACTGGGATATTTAGCGCAATATTTTTCCTTTTAGATAACTGCGTCTTTTTTTGCCTGTGTCGATACTGTATGCTTTCATCATGTCAAGTACTGTACTACAGTTTCTATAATATGTAACTTTATTAATTTAAGTCATAGCAAAGGGTCCACAGAGAGGGGTTTTCTTAAAAAGTGAAGATAGTAACCAGAGCCTTGCAAACAAAGCCCTATGCTAACATATGCTAAACATATACTAACAAATTGAAAGGGGTGGGGCTTCAATTTACCTTTTTGACCTACTCCCTACAGACAACCCTAAATCTGCAAGTCTTTACTCCCGCCCCCATTTCTCCATTATCTCAGATACAGGAGTTGCTTCACAAGGTAGCATATGCTACTTTAGAAGCTACAGGTAGCCCTCAAATTACAACCACAATTGAGCCCAAAATTTATGTTGTTAAGTGAGAAATTTATTGAGTGAGTTTTGCCCCACATTACAACTTTTCTTGTCAACTTTATTAAGTGAATCACTGAAGTTGTTAAATTAATCACACGGTTGTTAAGTGAATCTGGTTTCCCTATTGACTTTGCTTGTCAGAAGGTCGCCAAAGGGAATCATATGACCATGGGACACTGCAACTATCCTAAATATGAACCACTTGTCAAGCATCCAAATGTAAGCCATGTGACATAGGGATGCTACAAGGGTCATAAGTGTGAAAAATGATCATAAGTCACTTTTCTCAGTGCTGTTGTAACTTTGAACAATCACTAAACAAACTGTTGTGTCGAGGACTGCCTATATGTAGATTTTTATGCTTTTTCTTAAAAGTTATTGTATATCAATGTTTCTTAAACTGTTAACTTCTAAAGACCTCTTCCCAATTTTAAAAATTAAAATTGATGTATACACTGTTACTACTTTTCATGATTGTTTGAAAGAATATTAATTTTGTTTTAATTTTCAACAGAGACTGGTAAATAATTTTAATTTCACAGACTCTGTAGAAGATATTGTAAGACATCCAAGGGTCCTAGGACCATATTTTAAGAAATACTGCTGTATATCATGCAAACTGGATATACCGTAATACAGATAGTCCTTGACTTACAACCACAATTGTGCTCAAAATTTTTGTTGCTAAGTGAGGCATTTTAAAGTGAATTTTGCCTCATTTTACAATCTTTCTTGCCACAGTTGTTAAGTGAATCACTGCAGTTGTTAAATTAGTAACATGTTTCTTAAACGAATCTGGTGTTCCCATTGACATTGTTTGTTAGAAGATGGCAAAAGGTGATCACATGACCACAGGGCACTGCAACGGTCATAAATGTGAGTCAGTTGCCAAGTGTCTGAATTTTGATCACGTGACCATGGAGATGTTGCAATGGTTGGTAAATATAAAAAACAGTCACAAGTCACTTTTTTCAGTGCCTTTGTAACTTTGAACAGTCACTAAATGAATTTTTGTAAATTGAAGATTAACCTGTATGATGCAAGTTGGTAAGAATTAAAAAACCTGTTGAAGCAGACTGAGAGAGGGCTGGGAGCCAACAGTGTTAAGAGAAAATTAGGGTTAACAAGGCATAGTTCCTGGGTTAGTGATATTGTTGGTAAATTGTATGTTAGGCTATGAACTAAGAAAGATGATAAGGGATCTGGAGGCTAAAGTATATGATTGAGAGCCCGAAAAGAAGGATAGGGATAATATGATAGCAATCTTCCAATATTGAAAGGGCTGTCACAGAGAAAAGGGGATCAACTATTCTCCAAAGCACATGAGGACCAGAAAAAAATAAGGGGTGGAAGATCATTAAACAAATATCCAATCTAGAACTAAGGAAAATTTTGCTGACAGAGAGAACAATTAATGGAATGACTTGCCACAGTAAGTTGTGGGTGTTTCATTATTGGAGACTTTCAAGAAGAGATTGGCCATTTATCTGGAATAGTATAGGACAGACAGAGATGGGGAATGATAGCCTCTTTATAACTTGTGGACTTCAATCCCCAGAATTCTGGGAGTTGAAGTCCACAAATCATAAAAGGGTCATCGTATCCCACCTCTGATACAGGGTTTCCTGCTTGAGCAGAAGGTTGGACTATAAGATTTCTAAGGCCCCTTCCAAACCTATTATTCTATGTTCACTGGTAGTTACTTTAGAGGAAATAGTAATAAAATTCTACTGATAATTGATATTTGAACTAATTTTCATCTAGGTTAACTAGATGTTGTTATTCTTTACTCTTTTTGCTCAAAAACTGCATTCCCACAACATATGAATCTACAGTTGTTTGTTCTGTTTACACATGATTTAGTTTCACACAACACAGTAAGCCAATTATATACTACAATGGTCACATAGGCTACTAAGCCTAAATCAAATAAAACAGATTACAGCTTAATTATGTATTTCAATACTGCTTTGTTTGCTTCAGGCTTAATTATGTGTGAACATACTCAAATGTGGGTTTAGTCAAAAAGATCGCAGTTTCAAGTGTTAATTTAGGTGGGATAAACCCAGTCAAAATTATTATTACTAAATGCTAATGTTAATATGGCAAAAATTATAAAGCTATGTGAAATGCTTTCAAGATTTAAAAAAAAGTCCAGTTCAGTACTGTATATAAATTATACTAAAAATCCCAGTTCTAGCCACGTGTGTGGTATAGCTCTGCCTACTTCATCTTTGCTCCACCCATTACAGTTTTGCTCCTCTTAAAACGTCTGGAGGGTAAGTAGTCCCCTCTTACAAAGGTTGTTGACGTCTGCCCTATGGTAAGAAGAGCATACTTTCCTAAGTACCGTAGTGAGTGTTGTGTTTCGTTTATTTCCTCTTAGGCTCGTGCGCTTTTTTAACTGTATGACAGGCAGAACTTGGCATGCAGCTGGGTAATCACTGGCGTAAACACTTTATCTGTTTGATTCTTCTTGGTTGCACAAGCTGTAGAAGTCTTTCCAGGTGGGGGTAGAATTTGGCCATGCTAACAGGGAACTCTAGATTTATTCATATACACATAAGGTGTATTTATTTTTTAAAAAATGCTCGAAACAAATAATTGGTAGGATTGGAGTAGAATGTACCCTTATTTGGAAATAAGCCTAGTTGAAGAAATCGGGAACATACGTTTCCGAGAAAGCGTACATGGACAGAACGCTTGGAATAAGCTGATCGCTCGCGAACATGGTGCGAATTCCCACTTTTTAATACGTGCCTCTGTTACGCAGAGAAAAACGTGCGCGGGGGCTGCGAAGAACCGGGGAAGGCGAGGTGTTTTGCTGGGGATCGAACCTGCTCCCTCCTTTCCCTTTGCAGGAGGAAAATCGCTGTGCGCGCGGCGGCCGTTCTGGCACAGCGCGTCCTCGGCCTGCAGGGTGCAGGCGTTAGCCAAGGCGGCCGCGGTGGCGGTGGGGAGGGATGGGGAGAGGGGGAGGAGGAGGAGGAGCCAGGCCGGCCTCCTTCCCTTCGGCTCTCGAGTCCATTTCCCCAGCTCTAGTGACACAAACGCACCAGGCGAGCGCAGCTACTGCCCGAGCCCGGATCTTACAAGCCCCTCTTGGCCGCCTTCTCCAGCGATCCCCTCCCTCGGGGCTGCAGCGAAGGAGCGCGCGGGGAAACTCCAGCTTGCGAGGGGAAGGGGAGGGGGGCAGGACGCCAGCTTCCTGCTTGCAAAGAAGGGGGGCGGGGGGAGAAAGAAGAAGACGGAGAGCAGCCGCCGCCGCCGCCGCCGCCTCCTCCTCGCCAGAGGTAGGTTACAGGGGGTGAAAGAAGAGCGAATTGCGGATCTCTGCGCTTCTTAAGGGGAAGCTTCGTGTACGCTTGTGAACCCCAATATGTCTTCCCTTCTCGGCCCCCCACCCTCTTCCAGCTGTCTCCACCCTGCGCTCCCCGTCCCCTCGCAGCTGTTCCTGTCACTGCCAACGTTGCAAATCTAAACGAGATTAGGCAGGGGTGGTGGGAAAAAGATGTGCCCCCCCTCCTTTCCCATGTAGGGATTTTTCGCTTGTGGAATCTTATGGAGTGAAATCGTCTCCTCTCCTCCCCCCCCCTTTTAAAAAAAATCTCATCATTTAATGTTTCCCATTCCCGTTTGGCTCTCTCTCTCTCCATAGTATATTACATACACATACATACATACATACGTACATACATACATACATCCCTTCTTTTTTCAGCAAGGGAGGGAAAGAGGGAAGGCTTTAAGGAGAGACAGAAATGAGAAAAAGGGAGACACTTCTTTTCAAAGAGAGAAGCTTGTTTATTTATTGCACTTTCTGGAGATAGGTGCTGATTTGGGATTTCTGATAAGGGGGGGGCAAAAATGGTCTGCTCAGAAGTGATGATCTCAAAATAAAATTTCTTTTTAACATCAAAAATTAAGAAATTGTTTACTGACGCTAACCCCCTCCTCTCCAAGAGATGGTGGTAGGGTTATTTCCCCACTTTTTTTCTTCTTGCATGAATTTGATTTCTTACTGTTTGCATCTCTGTTTCTAATCTCAGGAAGATCTCTCTGTTTTTGCATATTTCTTGTTTTAAGTGCAAAGATTGGTTGCAAAGGCCAACAATAGGAAATTAGTTTTGACATTTGCATTGATTGTGGGGGGTAGAAGAGTTAGAAAAGAGGAGGGCATTTTTCTATTTGTGTTTAAAGGAGGGAAATGTGGATAAATATTTTCTTTAAAAATAAGGACGTTTGGCATGTGGCTGGTGGTCACAAGTCTAGGGGGGGCTGTAAGGGGGAACTGCATTTTTAATGTTGGCAGCAAGGCCCATTTTCTGGTAGAGCTGGATTTAACTTTCCTATTCCATTTTTTTTAAATAGGGGAAGGGCTCAGGGTGAGTGAAGTGTCCCCCTTTTGGCTTGAGGGGGTGGTGGAAGGGGGTACTTTGGGTTGAAAAGGAACCCATGCAGCAGGCGTCCTCTTCTTGGAGAAAGGGGGATTCTGAGGGGCGACTCAGATGCTCATCCTGCTGTCAGAGAGACATCTGTCTGTAGAGTGGCGGATTAATCCTGAGCACTTAATGCATGTCAATGTTTAAAAATCAGAAGCTTTGAGATGTATGTAAATGCTTCTGCGTAGCTCCCAATTTTATTTAAAATTGAAAGAGGAAGCTGAACAGCAGAGATTGATATAAATCTGAATTATATCTCAGTTTATGTCCATGTTGGTCCCAGTCTGCGTGCAAGTTTTTGCATGTATCTTGAAAGGAACGGCCTTGTGTCACCCTGCCCCTCTCTCCAGTTTTGTCAGTATGGTTTGCATTTTTTCCAGGGAAAGCTTTCTTTCCTCCCCCTCTTTGTGAGGGAGAAAATGGGTGTACACCAGTTTGCTTATGGTGCAGATTGATGGGTTGGGGATTGCAGAGAAAGGAAAGATACCTCTTTTTTCCTTTAAAGACCAGTCCAGAGACCATCCCTTGTGTGGATCATCAAAAGGTAATTAGGTAGATACCTTGCAACCACTTCAGATATTCAATGTCATATATTTTTGGTTGGTTTTTTTTAAAAAAGCAACATCTAACCGGAATGTGACTTCTTTCTGGTAAAGAAGTCAACTTCCAACCTGGAACAAGGCTAAAGGCACATTTATGGGGGTTTTCATTGGGCATGGATAGTTCTAGTTAATTTTTCTACTAACTAGGAAGATTTTGTCATATCTTTATTTGCACTTCTCTTCATCAGCATATGGCTATCATGCTGGCTTCACATCCATATCTCCCTTTGCAAGTTTTTTTATTACTGCTTTATGTAGTATCAATTGTCACTTTACCTCCCTCTTTCATTCTGCATATAGAAATGTGGGGGAATGAAAAAAATATATATTAAGGTTGCCTTTTAATACCATTAAAAAGGAGTGTAATACTAGCAAAGTATTTTTTTAAAAAATCTATGACTAAAAGACTTTGAAGGAAGTTACAAGCACTAAGTGAATAGTGGTAGCCCTTAGAAGAGCAAAGGTCATGATCTGGAAATGACCTCAGCCTTGCCCACCCTAAAACCTTTCAGTGGCAATAAGTAAGTAAAGAGGTTAGGGCAGGCCAAGAGTATGACTTATTTAGAAGTCAAGGCAGGGAATTAAACCCAGAATTTTTTTTCTTATATTAGAAGAGCGACTTTTGTCAACAAGGCAAAAAGGTAAGGCAACCATGAGGTATTCTTATTGCTGTGTTGGGAGTATTGTCCATCTACCCCATACCTGAGTAATATGAATGCAGATCTTCGCACTACTTAGACTGAAGGTAAATCTCCTATGTGTACCATATTAACAACATCTGAATCTTCTACTAACTAGAAATATTAATGTATACATTCAAAATGTGCAAGAGCAATTCAATTAAATTTGCTGTAGTATATGAAAACACTCTTACTAGATTTGAAACTTGTGTGTGAAATTCTTGGTTTCTCTCTGTGTGTCTATGTGCTTTCGCTCTCTGTGTGTGTCTCTCTCCCTGTATTTTTCTGTCTGTCTCTCTCTCTCTCTCTTTCTCACACACACACACTCTCACTCACACTCAATCTTAAGTACTTATCACCTTCTGGAGAACAAAATTGGCTTATGACCAAATTGCATTGTTCTAAAACGTTCCTCCCCTTAAATTGACTTTGGTGATCAAGCTATGATGTCTGTATATTATAGGAACTATAGTCTGAGAAATTTGGCAGGCATCAGATTAAGGACAACCATCTGAAGCAACTGAACTTGGCAACAAAATGGGAATGTATAGTTTTAGCAGCTGGTTATGAAAGAGAGAGAAATAGTTTTTAAATTTCACATGAAAGGAAGAAATACCACGGCCCCCCAATTTGGTGGCCTTTACTTTAAAACAAGATATTCAGAATCAGTTGTGGTTACTTGGCTGAGGGATGTTGTTCCCCCCCCCACACACACACACAGTGATCTGTGTTGGTAGACGCAACATTTTGTTTTGATTATGGTTCATATGTAAGTTAAGCTTGTGTTGGAGAGCAGTTATAGACTTGTTTTTGAGATTGGGAGCGGGGGGGGGGGAGGTATTTCCA
>JANHFQ010004923.1:215115-227887 GCA_032468035.1 Aparallactus werneri
CGGAGATGAGCACCGCCCCCTAGAGTCGGAAACGACTAGCACGTATGTGCAAGGGGAAACCTTTACCTTTATTTATTAACATTTATTAAATGTATCTTAGCAAGTAAATGCAAATCAGTTTTTAAAGCTTATTTTTATTTATAAAATGTATTAAAGTTTTCAAACTAATATTTTTCATAATTTGTTTTTGTAACTTAGGTTGAATTATTCAACCTATGCATCGTACCTGAAAGGATGCGATATCTATTCACATTATTAGCCACCTATCTATGAATACATTGTATAGGATGTTTTGGAAGTCTCAAAGATGTCACAATTATGTCTAAGTAATGGTCTCATTGCAATAATACGCACTGTAATACATATTACTGCCCTGTGAAGACTCCTTTTAAGAAAAAATGTGATTTGCTGTCATTCCAATAATCTTCTCAAATACATTAAGGAAAACTGGTAATGAATACATTTTAGTGATGAGGCCAAAAGCTGGTGTAGCATAATGACAAAACTAGGACAAAAATTAGAATACTGCTACTACCATGTAATCTTTGGGTGACTATAGACAAAATTTCTGTTATCTCAGCCTCTACAATTTTGGCAGGTATGAAAAAGTGACATTAAGGTGAAGCATTTATAGTGTTATGAAACTGCTACGTAATTATAATTACTATTACACCTGTTTCCTGCTCTTGATAGTGTGTATAGGATGTTTTGTTGAGACTAAACAGGACTGTTCTTATTTATTCGGCTTCACTTTTTCCTTTATGTGAACTCATCCCCTTGCCTGCGCTTTATTCCTTATATCATCTGTACAAATTCACCTTTGGTTCCTAAAATTCCCAGTTAGATTGTGGAAGGCCGTACTAGGATGTGATAAAATGTAAGATAACAGTGGTGGTTTTTTGGGGGGTGTGTGTGTGGAAAAGGATTCCCATTCTTTAAAAATCCTTTAAAAGGCTTGAAGATAGTATTGCTACTAAATAAAAGTTTCTGAATTTTTATGAAGTATATAATTGCTCAGTATTAATGTGAAAGTGAACTTCAACTTTATAAAATAAACAATGGTGTGTTTTCTACATGATGGTTAAATGGCTGAAGATAGAATATACTGTACTTCTATTGTAGCTCATAGATTTGCATTGCTGCATTCAAAATAGTGTGTATCCTATCTATTTTCTTTCTAGTTATTAACTTCTTCCTTGTATATAGGAGGACTTGGTGATCTATTCTTTGATTTAACTGTGTACTATCCCTCATCCTTACCATGATTTTCCTTTCCCAACTTGAATTCTGTCTATATCCTTGCGAAATTTCAATTCCCAATCCATTTCAAGAGATTTGAGTCCCAATGAAAAGGTCATTTGAGGATAAAGCTGGGCCTCCCAGCATTTTTTCCTCTCTCTTCCCCCAATTTTTCCCCTTTTGGGGAGGCCAGCAGGGCTTGACTGTTTTCACATTTTCTTTGATGATAACACAGGTTTGGCAATGTGCCAAAGAGCTGCAGGTCTCCTTACAGAGTGCTTTACTCATATGTAGCATGCTAAGGCTAAGACAGCAAGAGCAGGAGGAGGGAGAAAAAGCACTGCTTGGAGAAAATCCTGACTTAGTATATCATATGTGAATTCAGCTATGAAGCACCAGAACAGAAATATATAGCAGAATGTTGGTTAGACACTGAGCTAAGTTTGATTTAATGATTATATGCTGTCTAGTCATTTTCAGCTCCTAGCAACCACACTCATAGGTTTTTCTCTATGACAACTATCCCTAACATGTTCTTTTATGTCTCCCAATAGAGCACTCATCACCACTGTAACTAAATCCATCCACCTTGCTGCTGGTCATCCTCTTAGCTTCCACCTTTCCCAGCATTAAAGCCCTTTCCAGAGAGCCAAGTCTTTCTATAATGTGTCCAAAGTAGGATAATTTGAGTTTGGTCATTTATGCCTCGAGTGAGAAGTCCAGGTTAATTTGTTTAATGAGCCATCAGTTTTGTTTTCTTGACAGTCCACGGTACCCTCAGTCAAGTTACATGTTTCTAATGGTTTTTTTTAAGAAGACAATAATGGGATCATTAATTATATTTGCCTTTTAATAAATGAGATTACCAAGCCTTACAAACAAACAAAAAGTTAGTGTTTCTTAATGTCTGTTCTTTAATAATAAAATGCAAGCATAATAAGAATCTATAATGCTTTTTATTATGCCCTAATATATTATGGTACAGTTATACTTATATACAGTGGCTCTTATATGATAGAAAGACACTGATATGTTATTTATACTGTTAACATTATCAACTTGTAGAAGGAATTGAAGTGAAAGATAATGCTTTTCTTAGAAAACATCGAACTTATTTGCAGGGGCTTACTGATTAATAGTTCACATTCTTGATAATTATTCTACACTAGTTCTGAAGATTTGCAACAAGAACATGATACATCTATATATCTAATCTAAGGTTTAATTTATGCACGGACGCAAGTGCCGGCAACAGCGGCGTCACTACAGCTTGATTTTCTGATTGGTCACCGAGCGGGCATGGTGACCAATCAGAAAATCGAGCCAACGCTGCCACCCAAATGCACTGCCGCCCGAATGAGGAGCTGCCCGAACACACACACCAACTGCCGCCCAAATGAGGATCCGCACCCATGCTGGAAGTTGGCAGGGGCTCAGGCTGCCCAGGCAACTGCCTGCCGCTGCTCCTGCCGCGGCTGCTCATGCTGTGTGGAAGGCGCGGGGCAAGTAGCGGTCATTTTGCTATCCCGCCAAGGAGCCACCTTTCCCCACAATGTCGGTTGCAAAATTCACAGACCACTGAAGCAGAATTATGGGCGAAGGCAGCTCCTTGGCGGGACAACAAAATGACCGTTACTTGCCCCATGCCTTCCACACAGCGAAGGCAGGGATTTAAAAGGTTTAAAGGGCGCACTCAGGAAGGACACCACGGCCCTTGCCGATGGGGGAGGGACTACCCGGGTGAAGGGAGGAGGGAAGACAGAGGAGAAGTGAGGGTGGAAGGATGGATGAAGGTGAAGGAAGAAACAGGGGGATAAGGAAGGAGGGAGGGAGGAACGAAGGAAGGAAGATGGACAGGACAGAAATGAGGGAGGGAGGAAGAAGGGAGGAAAGGAAGAAAGGAAGGAACGAAGGAAGATGAGAGGAAGGAAGGGAAGGAGGGAGAGAGGGAGCAGGACGGGAGCAAGATGGAAGGAAGGAAGATGGCAGAGATTCTTTCAAGAATCGGGGGTTTACTGGTAACCGTAGAAAACAAATGTTGCATTTCAACATTTTCAGTTCTTTAGAAAATCAATAATATTTATTCGGTCAATGATCAGCAAAATTTAAAAGAACAAAACAAACAAAAGCTGAGTGAAGCAAATAAATGCAATAATATGTTAATATACTATACCAATAGTATACTTTAGGAAAGATTAAACCTCTAGACTTTAGAGAAGAGCTATGGAATGGAAATTTTGAACTCCCACTAGCTCTAGTCAGTAAAAAGGGATAAGGAGGCGAACTATAAAAAAGAAGAGCACAGAGTTATTACCATTTATATTACTGAGTCAGACACATGAAGGAACCCAAGTGTTTACTGAGCCTGCCAGATTTGAGCTGCAGAAATCCTGATGAATCCTGAGAATTTGCTGAATTTCATTCCTGTTGTTTAGTCATGATTCAGACTTTTGAAATCAAGGCTGGGAGGCCTAATATTCTTTAATATACAGTATTATTAATATAGTTACTCAGATTTACTTATAGTAGGACCTGACTGGCTGTTCCCACTGAAGTAACCGAAATTCGTTAGGTGGGACAAGTTTGTACCTGTCACTCCCAGAGAAGGAGGTGGAATCCTCAAGACTGCTCGCCCGAACAACCATTTGTTTATTGTATCTTGCCCCTTCCTGACTTGTTAGGTAGTATGTAATTTGTGTTGTTATAGAGTCAGTTTCTTTGAGGTAGGAATGGTTCTCCAGCATTGAAGCATAGTACACTCTCTTCTCAAAAAGCTGTTGGACTCAAGTGATCTGAACTGTTCTTCAGACAGTCATTCATGGTTTGGTCATCTTACAAATGGACTTTTGCGGCATGTTCTACAGAAGTCTTCCCCTGAAGACCACTTAGAAACTGCAGCTAATCCAAAATGTAGTGACCCAGGTAATTATGGGATGTCTCGGTATGCCCATGTAACATTGCACAGGCTGCTAGTAGTTTTTCAGGTGCAATTAGGATGCTAGTTCTCATCTTTAAAGCCTTTAAAGAGCCATGGTGGCGCAGTGGTTAAATGGAGTACTGCAGACTACCTCTGCTGACATGTCAGCGGTTTGGGAGATCGAATTTCACCAGCCTCAAGGTTGACTCAGCCTTCCATCCTTCAGAAGGTTGGTAAAATGAGGACCCAGATTGTTGGGGGCAATATGCTGACTCTGTAAAGCGCTTAGGGAGAGCTGTAAAAGCTCTGATAAGCGGTATATAAATGTATGTATTATTGCTATTGCTATTGCTATTATTTTGTGGCCTAGGGCATAGCTATTTGAGGGACCATTTATTTTCTATCAGGTAGACTCTATTTTCTATTTCTATTTTCTATTGATCTTTTCTACTTGTTCGATTTCACAGAGTTGGCATGTTCTGACATATTGGCATATTGGGTCAATGGGAACCAGGATGCAGCTTTCTTGGTCACTATCTGGAACAGTATTTTCCCTGAAATTTCTATCCCCCACCCCGTCTGATTTTAAAATCCCCTTAAAATCTGGGTTTTTGCTCTGGACTAATTTGGATGGTAGGATCCTTCAGAGAGCATTTGAATGCAGCTGAGACAGAAGATTGTTCTTTATTATTGCTATCAATTCTTATTTATTGTTACCTGTTTCTAGTATTGTACACTACCTTAGAATCATTTCTGAACTGAATGGTTGTACAAAGCTAATGAATAAATAATAAATATTTAAATAAATAATGCTCAAGTGTTCATTGCAGGTGGGCATTACTGAAGGAAATACAATCTGGGCAATATTCCAGGGCACTATTTGAAATGCCTTGATATCCTTACATCTTCTGCCTTTTCCAGGCCTCTTGATTCTTGGCCTAACAACAGGCCTTTCCCCTTTACCAAGATAAGATGCTAGTCTCCCATCATTGGGCATGAAGGTGAGGCAATAATTTAAAGTATTTTTCCAAATTTTTGCAGAATAAGTAACAGAATCACAGTGAAGAAACTGACTGGGGTGAGTGGGAAGGATGGGAGGGTGTCTCATATTGACTAAAACATTCAAAAGGCTCTTCTACTAGTTACATGACTTTGTTTCCAGCATCAGAAGTGCTGGAAAAAGTAATTAATTTCATACAGTTTTAGGCTGCTGATAAATAATGATGTGAGAATAAGGGGGGAAATGCTGATTTAACACTAGTACAGCAATGGATGTCTGGAGACAAGAGGATAGCTCCACACAAGAAGAAGGGGGATAATTGCTATAGTCAAAGAATAGTTCTTTTTTAGTTAAATGCATGTAGAATTCAGCCAACGTGTCAGTGTTCAAAATATTTCTTTTTTTCTTCCTCCTATTTTTTTTATTCGACATATACTGTAAAATATATTTATAATAAACAGGCATGGGCAAAACTGTATTTCATTCATATATTTCATACTGCATTTTTTGTTGTTTTGAATTACAAAAATTGAGGATGTAAGAGGATAGATTCAGAAATTCGGTAATGTTGTAACCAGCATGTTACATGTATATGTCAGTGAATTAGAATGTTTTTAAATTTTTGTTCCAAAGTCAAGAGAATGAGGACTCCAGATAAAAATATGAATAAGAAATAAGTTCTTTCTTTTTATCTTTATAGGGTCTCCTCTTCAAGCTTTTGACCCAGGATGCTTGCAGTTTGCCAACAGTGAAGGAGAGCACAATGGGGCTTGCCTCATAGCGTAATAGCCCCTCCTTCCTCAAATCTCAAATCCACATCTGTCGTGGCGACCGTGAAGTGTTGCCTCTGGGGGCGGAGCCCACCTTGGTCTCTCTTTATTGATCCTGGATGGAATTGCGGTGAATGGAACAGAAGCCCAGCACGGTGGAGTGCCTATCGGAGCCAGAGGACACCCGGTAAGGTCATCAAATTGATGGCAATCTACAGAGCATTAAAACAGTTAGAGATTTTGGAGATTTCCTTCAGTGGTAGTTTCAAAACCTCTATTTAGTTCTGAATTTGTTCTATAAATGCACATGGTAAAGAGCTCTATTCTAGTTGATGGAATACATTAAAAAGTAATTGTCTGCTGAAAATTTTTAAATTAAATTTCTACGAAGATCTCTGGGATCTTTTGAAGTATCTTTGAGTATTCTTGATTCTCAGTTATCTCAATTTGACTGATTTCTGATTGTCGTGTAATACCTCATTAACCTTTAGGGGGAGCAACGGGGAATATATAGTTAGACCCCTATGATTTTAATGTTTTTCCATTTGATGGTACCTCTGCTGCTTTCTTCATTCACATCATGAAACTTACAATTTAGTACCATATTCAGCATTTAGTGTACTTTTCACTGCTTTTTTAAAGTAGATCTAAAAAATTGGGCACTTTCTCACTACCAGCTTTTTTTTAAGTGTAAGTCTTTCCTCATGGTGCAATCAAAATGCTACTTACTCATCCCTGAACCAGCAGGAAACTAAACCAGCATAAAACTTGCTGACTCCAATTCTGCCTTTCTATCCCCAGTTCTGGTGACATCCTGATTTCAGTTTATAGGCATGTTAAGCAAAGCTTTTGGTTAAACCTTCTGTTTTTGGCCGTCTTCCCTTTTCTGAACATCACCAGCTGGCACCAAATGATCACAGCACTGCTAAATACCAGAGATCTAGTCATTTGTCAAAACCCAGTACCTCCCCAAGTTCACTAAATGAAGCAATGAACAGGAGTGATACTTAAAACCTGCTCCATCCCAGACTCCACAAACCAGATATCAAAGATGCTTGTTTGGAGAATTAATTTAATTTTTTTTCAGAGGGGCACCAAACCTACTAGAAAACAAGCCTGAGGGCAAATAATAATGAGAGGGGGGAATCTTCTACCAGTGACATCAGCTCTTTTTACGTAGAGGAAAAAATGAGGTGAGCCATAAGGGACAGAAGGAAAAGGATTGTATACACCAAAATAACCTACTGTATAGGTCAGGAGTGGCGAACCTTTTTGAGGTTGCATGCCAAAACTGTGCGCACCCAAGCCTGTGTGTCCTGCAACCGTAACGCAATGTGTGTGCAACCCGCCTCCCCGTGCATGTGCATGCGACCCCTGTACATGCATGCACAACCCTGCCCCCCGCACATGCGCACACGACCCCCTGCACTTCCCCACTCCTCGTGCATGCGCACGCGACCCCCAGAGCCACAAATCCGCCCTGCCAAGCCATCAGCTGTACTTCGAAAGAAGGCAATACAGGTTGCAATAGCACACGGGTGGATGGGAGGCCCCAATTCAACCCCAGCATGCATGCCTGGAGAGATGGCTCTGTGTGCCACCTCTAGCACGTGTGTCATAGGTTTGCCAACACTGCTCAGATAGTGGGCTTATCCTACTCCCTTAAATTAACTAACTGTACTTTTGCTAACATGGATAGTTAAGATTAACAGATTGTATGCACCCTGAAATTATCACTGGTTCCTGACAATTTAAGGAAAAACATCTGTAGAGCTAGCCATGACTTAAGGTGTCTTGTGTATTGACTGAGGACAGGAGAAAGGCAACACCATGGGGACATGGCATATCAGAGATGTTGCCAGAGAATGAGTTGTACTTTTATAAAATGTAAATGAGAAAAACTAGATTGTTCTTGTTCTTATTTTAATCAGAATTAATTATGAACTAGAAAAGCCAGTAGGCAGCTCCTAATTGTTAGTGTGAGGATAATATTGCAATACGTTACTGCAATGGTTCTCAAAGCATGGTTTGATCCTTCCTGTGAGTCATGAACAAATTTGAAGGGCACCACATTCTCCCTACTTTGCTTAAATGCAATAATATTTTATAAAATTGCTGGCTCTGGACTGGCTGTGCAGGGTCAGGTACTTGGACAATGTCCTTTGCACTCATAGCAGTGGCTCCTGTAAAAATCTTGGCTTGTTTCAGAGAGCTATCCAAAATAACCTGTCCAGAATCTTTGAGGCCTTCTTGCCTAGTTTCCTTCCTCTATTTCTAAAGGCAACTTGATCCTCATCTTCTTCATGGGCTTTAGGTTGGGTCTTGGCATTGAGCCTAAGTGTCCTCTTAACTAGGCAAAGCACTGCATTTCTGTTTCTTGCAAAAAGACAACACTTTGTGGCAGGGAGCCAACATACTCTATAGCAAATCTTTCTAAAGTCCATCCCTTGCATGCTACACTTTTTGCTCCCAAAGCATGGAGACAGCTGTCTTATTGGTAGATATTTTTCAGTAAGGGGGTATATCTCTCCCTCTCTGTGTTGTATTTTAAGAAGAGATTAGACAACCATTTGTCTGAAACATTATAGGGTTTCCTGCTTGAGCAGGAGATTGGACTAGAAGACCTCCAAAGTCCCTTCCAACACTGTTTTTCTGTTATTCTATTACTAGTTGTTTACCCAGCCTTGCCCGGGTATTTATTTATGGGAATGCAATCTCTCTCCCTCTTTCCTTCCTTCCTCATTTCTTTTCCCCTCCATCTTCCTTCCTCCTTCCTCCCTCCCTCCTTATTTCCCAACCACCTCCTTTTTTCAAATACTGACCTGCGCAGTGCACCTCTGCTCCTTTGGGCCTGCTGGGCCTCCACTCCCCCCTGCAGCCTACAGCGTTCTTTGCCTGGTTTGCATTCCTTGCCTCTATTGGCTGGAGAGGTTCCATTCCCAACATTCTTTGCCTTAGTGGGGCCTGCTGTGTGCTCAAGCTACAGCCTACATTGCCCAAGGTTCTTTGCCTGAGTGCAGTTAGCCTACAACTCCCAGCGTCCCAGCTTTTTTTGCTGCAAAGTGTCCCCTTTTCCAGGCTTTTTGTGGGGCAAAGAGACTCCCTATGTACTGGGGACCCCGACAGTGCTGTTCTCCATACGCAAATCTACCTCTGTGTCAACTTTGGGGGACATTGTGCAGGAGTGTAGTTTTCTATAGCAGACTTACAAACATACATAGGTCCAGGGAGTTCTCTTTTATAGATCTAGATATCAAATGGCCCATTTTTTATGATTATTGGCTAATTCATGTGTGATTTACAAAAATAGTTTATAGAGGTTGGGAGTTACATAAACTAATTATTGTTGAGAAATGTCTACCACAAAATCTTGTTACTAAAATCTAGAAACTTTGAGAAATAGTGTATTGCTTTGAAAACATTATTGCGTTGAAATCTTTTGTTTCATCAACTTCTCTGAATCAATCACTATTGGACAAAGAAACAAATCAATTTTTCAGGTATGTTCTTTTGTTGCAAGTGGAGTTTTCTGAGCATACATTCCCCTTTGAAGGAGAACCATTTTTCAAGCACAGGTCTACTCATAGGACTGCCCTCTGAATGGGTGCTAGTATTTGGCTGAAACTGCTAAAATGCCCATGTGGGTGTGTGAACAAGGCTATGAGTCAAAATGCAGATTTGTGTGAAGCCTGAAAATAAAAGCAAAAGATCCAAAATCTTTCGAATAATGTTTAGGGATGCTAGTGGGAGAGTTCAATTTCAAAGCTAGTTTTAGATATACACTGAAAAACAGCCTTATTTTTCTGCTGTAGTTATTTAAAAATAAAGGTTCATCAATACACTCCTGTAGATTTCCTTCTTATTCATTTTCTTTGCCTGGGCTTATTCACATAATAGCAGCTGAATTGAAAGAACCTTTTAAAAAAGTAAATAAAATCAAGTGTTTTAGAGAGCTTGCTGAGTGACCTGAAGAGTTTCTATAGGTTGCTGGTAATTGCATACACCATGCTGCCTGTCTCTGATTTAGGTTATTGGAAAGAGGCCTTCCTCAACTCTGTCATCTTTGGACTCTTTTAACCTAAAATAGAACCTGATGATTTCTGGATGTACAACTTGAATCTGACACAAACATGTTCTTCCTTCTGTTGATTTTATTTAACAAAAAAAACAAAACACAAGAGATCAAATGTTATTTATATGATTGATGGGTAATTAGGAGGAAAATCAGTAGCTTTTTCTGGCCCAAATACCCAAGATCTCTTGAGAGTTCAGTAATTTACAATTCATTTGTGATTTAATTGGGGTGCCACACTGCCACAGGTCTATTGGAGATTCCAACAAAGATCCTGGATTAGGAAAAGGTAATGTTTTCAGAAGACAACTTCCATGCAATATGTAAGGTCTTTTCTCCATTCGTATGTGTGCATATCCTCTAGCTAGACACTTCACAGATTGAAGCTAAATGTGTGAGTTTGTCTTCATTGAAAAGTCTTGTTCAATTGTTGAAATAGTCCTATCTGTAATTATTGGCTTTTAGTACTGTTTTGTGGATTTTTACTTCTTACTGAAATCACTGAGAGGCAAATATTTTATTAAAACTTATCATAGCAAAAAGTTCTTATGTAGAATCTCTCTAATTTTATAAAGAACAAGTTTTATTTTATTTTATTTATTTTTTATTTATTTTTGAAATTTGTTATCCAATAGCCCAATCCAATAGACTCAGGGCGGCTCACAAAGACTAAAAACAGAATAAATGCAATAAAAAACAATACAAAACCCCTCGATAAAATCCTTAACTAACTTTTGCATACATTAGAAGCCAAATCTCCAACAATAGGTGAAAAGCACAATTTTTGTGAATGTGGCTTATAAATTTAGCTGTAGCAATTAAGGATTAACTACAGGCGATCATATACAAACTGTAATCAATGCTGCAAACAACTTCATATCACAATTCAGGGTACGAGGTTTATGTGAAATACATTGGACTAGTAACCAGTTGTTACTACTAACCAGTTGATACCTGAATTCTAGCTTTCTGAAGTGGTAGCAAAACCAATCTGGTAAAGCTGAAGTGATAATATTTCCCTTTCCCATGTAAAAATGTCTGGGGAGACAGGTAATGTTATGCATGTGACAAAAGTATAAATTTACAGACATGTGCAATATGCACAGAGGTTGCAGTCATGTCATGAACTGATAGAGAAGTTTGTTTTCAGTCAAGTTCATGAGGTAATTTCTAAATGCTATAACTAGAGGCTGTCAATTCATACTGCAGTATCCTCTGTCTTGTTTGTTTCCAGAAAGGAAACTGAATCGCAAATCTGGCATTAGATTAGGAATGTGAAGTCTTAAGAAACTTCAGCGGGTTTTGTTTGTTTTCATATATTTCTCTCTATTTTATTTTACTTTTAGAATAACAACAAAAGGTGATATTTTGACAAAAAGGATATGGGAATGACAAAAGAGGTTCAGCCTGAAAAACAATTAGGAAAAACATTTGACAGATTCAAAAGAGAGAAAGGGGCTGGCCAAATACATTCTAGTAGACAAATGATACGTATTAACTTATCCCAGTCACGTACACTTCATCTCCATTTCATTTTCCCCAAATCACATTTGCTACTCAGCCTGGGAAGTAAATTGTGCTGTAACTTAGTTGGATAGTACGGGCAAGATAGACTATAGATTATCTGTGCTTGTTTTAACATAACACTTAGGTCAGTCATAAATCAACAGATGTAGTCAGCTATCTGCACTAAGATTAATTTGAACCCTCCTTATTTTTTCTTTTAATAATTTCAGTGATGGTATGAACCCAATTATTTGATTTCTTTAGGGTTAATGCAGCCCACATAATACAGTAGAGATGTTAAAAGGGTAAAATGTCTGTTATAATTATGCTGCTGCATTCTGGATGGCTTTTAGCTTCCAAGTGGTTTTTAAGGGCAGTTCCATGTGCAGCAGATTGCAAGAGTTGAAACAAGAAGTACAAGGGAATGTGTGACCCATCAACAAAGGCTTCTATTCCAGAAGCAGCCACAATGGGCGCCAAGGTGAAATTGTTCAAAGGTCTGCACTTGCTCTTTAGGTTAGGATACATCAACTTCTGGATCAGTAACCACCCCATCTTGCTGGGGTTAAAACCTAGCCTATTTCTCCCTACCTAAATACTAATGGCTTTCAGGCACAGAAGTCAAGGGTTAACTGTAACTTCAGTTTCATCTGGGGTGGAGATATACATATTATCAACAAGCAGATTGATGACCTTCCTCACAGTTTCATGTAGATATTAAATCGTATGAGAAAAGAAGATGGAGGGTCAAACCCTACAACAGAGAACTATCAGCTCTGCCTCTTCTCCCCCAAAATCAATTGGAACCATTCATGGAGGAGGATGAGAATCCCCAGGTGGTCCACAAGGACACACCATAATTAACATTATCAAGTGCGATTACGAGATCCAGCAAGGACAGCAAAATCTCACTCCATTATAGGTCATTTACAAGTGCAGCCAGCCCTGTCTTGATTCCAGTCTGAAGGTTGACTGAAAAGGGTCCAAATACTCATCTTTATCCTCAACTTTCTGCAACTAGGCCTCCACCATCTTACTTAAGTTCCCTGAAAAGGGACTGGAAGGACTGAGAGTTATCCATAACAGCCAGGTTTAAGGGGTACCTGTTTCAAGACAGATAATGTAAACCCTTTCTCCATGAAAATGAATGCAAAATATAGAAACAATTGCTATTATTTTAAATTTTTATTATTGTTGTTGTTAGTTGCGAAGTCGTGTTCGACCCATCGCGACCCCATGGACATTGTTCCTCCAGGCCTTCCTGTCCT
>JANHFQ010004923.1:267737-286490 GCA_032468035.1 Aparallactus werneri
TTGAATTGAAGAGAGTCTGGGGTCCTAAATGCCAGCAGTCATATTGGATAATATTCAAGGCAATGCCTGTTCCCTAGTCATCAAATGTGATGTTGAATACAGATCTTAACAGTCTCATGTTTTTTTCTTTAAAAAAAAGCAAGTTTCTAACTTGTATGGCAGTGAAGACAGCTTATGAAGCCCAATGAAACCTCAGAACAGACCTTAAGTGGGATTTCCAGTGGTGTGGAATACATACCTCTGGTGCAAAACCAAGATACATTATGCAAAATAAGCCCACATTTGCGGTTTTTCTTAATTATTCCATTTTTCTTAGAGCAGCATTCAGCTTTTCTTGATGTGGGAGTTAGATGTTTGTATTTAAAGTGCAGAGGAAAACTCCATGCCCAGTTGTTGTTCCACCAGCTGTTTCCCCAAGGAATAAAACTGGGTCCATTGAAATAATGTATCTTGAGAAGATGCAGAAGTTTTATCTTGAAGATATGAGCTAATCCTGGATTTCTTTGAGGGAGAAAACTTTTTTTGTTCAGTGTAGAGGCTGAAGAAACTTGCCTGAAACTATCCCCAAAGCCTCATATCCATGCAATGACAATTTGAAAAGCATCCAAAGATGAGGAACTTTATAGCCTGGTTGGCTAATTTAAAAGACTGGTGTTTTCTTATTTTACTTACATCATAACAAGCTACTCCCTGTACGCCTACACAATATGCACACAGCTTATTAGAAACTTAGGTTCCTTCATACTTAATCCAGCTTTTCTGAAAAATAACTAGTTAACTCAGACCACTTAACACTGCCCCTTCTTGCTGCAACCCTCTTTGTTCTGCCCTTCTCTAATATTACCTGTCCCTTCTAAAATCTGTATTGGTCCAATGAAACAGGCTTGCAAGTCTTTGGTAAACAGTTCCCCTCTTACATTAATCTTCCCTGTGCAATAAAATGAGGTATGTGTGCTTGTGTGTATGAGAGAGCATGTATATTGTGTTTGTTCCTTTGTCTGTGAGAGACAGAGGTTAATTACCGTAGGTTGAACCCCTAACCAGAAGGAAATCCTAGTGAAATCACTGGATTTGCTTCAAAGTGGCCATTAAAATTCTTTTGCTAGGCCCTATCTTAAAGGTTTGATGGAAAATACCCTCTTTGGACTTTGAATCAAAGACTCACTTTATGGACATAAGTTTCTGCCTTAAATGGAAGCAGACCAGTGTCCTCTGTAGCTCAGTATTTTCTCCTTGGGTGGGCAGCAGTCCCCAACATTTCAGGCCGTTTCCCCCAGCGATGGCACCCGAGAGTCAAGCAGAATGGGAGGCTGGAGAGCAGTGAAATGAAGTGATCCAATTGTTTGGGTTTCTGGCAATTCAGAATCCTCCACAAAAGGTAGGACTGCATTTTTCATGGAAACATCATTTTCTGCTCCCTCATTCAGAGAGTGAAAAACAGATTCTGGTAATAGGGGTTGCTACGAACTGAATGTGGAACCTCTCTGGTGCCATGCAAGTGCTCTGCCACAGAAGTTTATATAGCACTTATCCACGTAAGTTTATATAGCACTTATTCACAAGAACAGCCTTTGCTTAATTCCAGGTTGGAGATTTTGACTGCTGTTATCTACTTTTGGTGGTGCAATTGGGTAAAGTTAGACCATAGAAACAATTATCTCGAAGGAGTATTCAGTAAGGGAAGCACAGTATTTGAAACGGGAGGAATTGGCTGTGATCTGTAGGTACCTCTGTGCTGTCGTTGTTTTGCTTCGGGAACCCAGAGCTCTCTCCTATGCTAAGATATCATAATTTAGTAGGTTTTTAAATAGTGCCCAGTGTTAGTATAACCATCCAAAGCAGCTTTCCCCTTTTCTTGATAGACTTTTTTAATACAACCATTACTCTTAGCCTACTGCATTATTCTTAGGCTGGCTTCATACGTTATGTTAAGATACAATGTGATTTTCCTTGAATTTAGCTTAGCATGTTGTATGAAACTTAGCCATCTTTTAAAGCCATAGTTCATGCTTTGCATGTTTTATGAACTCAGTTAATTTATTCATTAAATCATGGTTAAAACATATAATGTGTGAACCCAGCCTTAATTTGCTGCTTTCCCACTATGCAAGATCCATTTTTGTTCAGAATTATATATGGAAGCTTCCCTGGAAGGCCATACGGTTCCTTAGCTTTTTTCCAATGCTTTCTTTCCATGACTCTTCCAGTGGAAATTTTGTAGGAATTTCTGCAGATTTGAGTAGTGGGAACCAGCTTTCTGGCCAGAAAAGAGTTACAACAAAATCTGAAAGCTTAAATTGAACTCACTGAATAAATAAAATAGAGCATTAGATACTGGTTTGTGACTCCCACCCACTTTAACTCCTGCATTGTCCTTCAACTTTATGTAGTGTTGTTAAACAGTCTTGTTAAAATAGCAATACGCTGTACCAGGTTTTCAGCCAGGAGCCTTTTTCTACTTAACAATTTTTTCAATTGTATTTTAAAAACCAATCTGTTACTACTGCAATAGTATTTCAGCACCACACCCAACCACTGTCTATGATTTAGGCTGGTGGCATACAACTGTTGTAAAGAAAGGAAACAAAAAAGCTCCTTAAGTTTCTATACATCTCAGGAATTTGGCTTGAAATCAGATCTCTGAGATGTGTATTTTCTAACTGGAATATTGAATAAAATTTTTACAAGGAAAAGACATTCAGAATTATCCATGTAATCAGGAATTGAACTCAAATCAAGCTACTCTTTATCTTTTTATACTCTTTTTTCCCATCTATTTATTCATTCCAAACTGAAAAGATTTTAATGCATCCCAGATATCACAGAAACATGTCAAAAGGTTTTATTGGCTAATTTTCTACCCTTCATATTTCATTCAGGGAGAGGTACAGCTTTCACTAATGTATCTGCACTACCGAAAGCTGGTTAGTATTCCCACCCATTCTTATCCATTTCAGAAATTGAGATGCTTTGCAAGGTATGTAATTTCTAAGCCTCAAGCATGTTTATTAGCATATGCCTCCCATACTGATGATTTTCTGTTATGAATGAGCTGCTATTGAGTTGAATGTGATCACATAAACAATGTTTTTACTGAATCAATTGACACATTCGGTAGTTCTTAGGACCACCTTGAAATCCTCCTTGAGTCAGTGATGAATGTAGCATCTGAAAGAGTTGAATGTTGCTTGAGGGAGATTTGAGATCTTTAAATGTACATACACATGCATGAAACATAATCAATTCAGTTGTAAAAGAAGTTTGAAACAATATCAATTCAATTATGTTAGAACTGAATGTAAATATAAAAGAGAGTTGGACTGATCAACTAAAAAAACCCTAAAAACCAGCATAAGGGCAGGCTGAAAAAGAATCAGCCATTTGATTCTTCTTTTAAAAATTACTTCTTTTTGTTCACTTAAGATGGAATGCTTGTCCCAAGCTGGCACCTACTACAAACATGGCCATTATATAAAATATTTCTGCATCTTCCTTTAGAAGCAGTGAATTTGTGGCCATTGTGCTTCTTACATGGCATTTTGAAAATTTCTGGAGTATTATTCCAGGATGCTCTGCCCACTTATTTAGGCCAAGAAATCCTGCACAAATAAGCATGAAGAATACCTTTTTTGAGGAATTTTCAAAAGTTGTTGCTTTTTTCTGCAATCAAACCCTAGCCACATTGATGAGTTTTCTCCAAAGAAAATCAGAATGAAATGATTAATTGGCTCAAACATCTGGCATATTCTAAAGTTCAGCTTCCATAAATTCCATTTAATTGAGTTGAAGCCAAAGTATTGTGGACAAGATCCCAAATAAATCCTTTTTCAGATCACCTTTTAACTGATAAACTTATCTTCAGCCTTAGATTTATACCATTGTATCCCAGTTGTCTAAATTCTCATGGCATCCAAGTTGAGGGGCTGTTTGTTTCAAAAGAGAGAGGCAGAAAAATAAGATTACTGAAGCTGAGCATTCTGCAAAACTTTACAGTGTTTGGAAGGTCTCATAATTAATTTTTATTTTCAGTTAGAATAAGCAATACATAAAAAAATAAAAAGCTGATTTTGACCTAGAATAATGGTTTTTAAGATCTTCTTTCCTAGCCTGCCTGCCAAAAACCTCCAGTGTATTTGACATTCTTCCCTCAGGTCAGCCTCTTTATTCTCTTTTCCTTCCCCACTTTCTCTCCCACAGATCAAGGAGCCCCAGCTGGACAGTCTCAACTGAAAGAGACACATTATTCCCTAGCTGTAGTTCTTGACTTACTACTCTCCCGCAGCAGCCAGCCTTTCAAATTTTTACCCCAAATCCTGCCACATAGTTCTTTAAAAGAGAAAAATAAACCCCTGGAGGTAATGCCATTTCTTTTGATAACAGAAAAATGAACTACAGGTAATTCTCATTTATCCCTGGGAAACCGATTGTGCTTGCGATCTTATGTCAGTTTCCTTTGCTTTACAGACCTGCAAAGGTTATAAATGCAAGGATTAGTTGCATAGTTTTTTTCATCACTGTCATAACTGTGGTAGTTGCTAAACAAGGACTACCTATATACTGCTACCTGTAGAAACTATGGCTTTCTTACCATTTATAGCCTTCCTTGCCAGGCTGAAAAGGTCTGCATAGGTACCGTAACTAATCTGCAATTTTCCCCCTTAACCTAAAAGCTAAAAAAACAGATCTCAAATAATCCTATCATTACCTTATTACAAATTCCACCTTCAATTAAAACTAATACCCTTCCTCCCTTTTTGGGGGGGGGGAGGAGTGGGTTGAGTTGAGTTTGTTTTACTCCCTGTACTATATGTACTATAGGTGCAGGATCCTCTTTACCAGCCCAGGGTCCTAACGGATACTTTTTCTTTTAAACTTCTTAAGCATAAGAAAAATGAATGCCATCCAAAGGCAAGAAGTGTTCTGCACTTCTTGTAGATTGAGCAAAGGCACAAGCCGTGAAACAGTTTAGGCTTTGTGGTGCTGCCAGGACACCCTGCTGAGGCCAGAGCTGGTCACATGTATTTTTTATCTCAATGGGTATGTTATTCTGACTATTGGTGGTGTTCCTACATAAACATCTTCCTGGTATATGAGAAAGATAGTGTCTGGTTTACGGTGATCCAAGATGAGTCCCTAGCACCCTATCAGCATTGGCTCGTGTCTAAATGTGTATTTTACTTGTAATAATGAAAATGAGGGACTTGTGAATCTGCAGTGTAAATTACATCAGATGTATGGGTGTCCAATCTTGTGGTTTTAAGCTAACAAATTCTGTATGTATTTTAATATTCTTAAGAGGTACAAACGTATCTAGTACAAATTCATTTCTCTATGAAAAGAAGGTCCCTATCTCATACACACATGCCAGTGTGTTTCTGCTTTTATCATGCCGGTTTTGCATTCCCTGTTTGTAGACAGGTTTGTCCTTTCCCATACTGAGAAGATTATATTCCTGCTGTGCCTGGCTGAATATACCTAAAAGCTAGAAGTACCGAGCCTTGCCTATTCTCTGAGTTCAAACTATTCTGCCAAGCACTTGTGACAGAGTAGAGGTATATCTTAAATGTAGGTATATGTGTTTCTGTATGCTTGCAGACATTTTCCTTCTCACTGTTAACGTTCCCCCCCCCCTTCTTCTTTCTGTCACAAACATGTTTCTCATTTGGCCTCACTTCACCAATGTCTCATATTCCCCCATCTTGTCAGGGCAGCTGAAATACCATTCAAGCCTCAGTGCTACCCCCATCTTGAGGTCCGTTCTCTACACTCATCTTTCCAGAAGCCTTAATAATACTCTGTAATTGCCAGCAAGGACACACTTTCACACATCAATCAAGTGAACAGTCTGTTCAGCATTTGTAATTCTGTAAATATTTTATATATAACCCAACTTGGAAATTAGTTCTGGAACATCTTATGTTTGAAATCTACAAAGCATGTAAAGATGCCCCTGATTATCAGGGAGGAGGGGGCAGGATATTAATTCTTCATTGCCTTATACCAAATAGTACAGCCTCTATGAAATAGTATTTTGGTACTCTCCTTTATGGATTTCCCACTGAAATTCAAGATGTAAGATCGGCTTTATAGTCCTGAGAAAATAGCCACAAATGGAGCCTGAACATATTTAGGTGTGTCTATATAGGAACAGCTTCTAGACACTACCTGAAACCAGTGGGACTGCTCATTCATTTCAGGGAGCTTGTGCAGAACCTCCTGCTTGATTCCATCTAGAGCATATATATTTAATAAGTATAGTTATTTCAACTGTGCACAGGTATCCTATATATATAAAGTGTAAACCCCATCTGCACTTTGCACAAATTTGCAAAGTCTCAAATGGAAGGCAGCATAGGGGGAGACAGAAATATCAGCTATTTGTTTCAGTTTATTTGACTTGGCTAATTATTCTACTTAAGTTGATGTGTTTGGTTGTCCCTATGAGACTCTGAAAGGAATGAGAGATGGTCTGTCCAATTAGAAACATTCCTGTGATTTCAGCTTAGCGCCCAGTGTAGTTATGAACCCTTCATTGTTCTTGCCTAGCAGGCTGAAGTGATCTGGCTAAATTCTGTATTTCCTTAAATAATTTGAGAAGCTAGGCTTTTGATTTCTTTTCTTAAGATAGAAAGCCAAGCCTGGGGTGTTTAAAATTAAGAAAATGATTTTTTTGAGACCATGAGACTACATAGGGATGATGATCTGATTGATAATGGCTTGTTAGATAGCATTATTGTTAGATAGCAATAGTTTGTGAATGAACTAGCACAGATTATCGCTTCAGCTAGAATTTACAACACTAGATTAATTCAGACTTTATAGTTTCAATCCACACCTTTGGAGTATGATCAAGTAATAGCATCATGTTGTAAAACAACCAGCTTCATTTGGTTGTATCTTACAAGGAAGAGGAAGAACCCCTTTTTCACAGGGGTTACTTGATTGGTAAGACTAAGACATTATAGCCAAAGTAAATTCAGCCTGGCCAATATCACTTTGTCAGCTGAGAAATGAATGCATTTTGCACCCCTTAAGCCTTTAAAATGGCAGAGATAGTCTTCAACTTAAGACCACAATTGGGACTGAAACTTGTCACTAAGTGATGCAGTCATCACACAAGTCACACCTGGTTTTATTATCTTTTTGCTGCTGTCATTTCCTGAATCATTCAACTGTTAAGCAAATCTGATTTCCCCCCGTTTGATTTTGCTTGTCGCAGATCAGCTGGGAAGATCACATATGGCAGTTACATGATCCCAGGGTATGCTGCAACAATCACAAATACATGCTAGTTGCCAAGAACCAAAGTTGTGATTACATGACCGCAGGCATGCTGGAGCAGCGATTATCAGATCAAGGACTGCCATAAGTCACTTTTTTCAACAGCACTGTAACTTCAAATGGTCACTAAATGAATGGCCACAAGTCAAGAACTACCTGTAAATGTCTGTTTTTAGAATCTGGATTGTAGTCCTCATTTAAAACACACTCTTCTCTCCATCACCAGCACATACATAACACCACCTCCTAGGGGGAGCTGAAATAGCTTTTGTGTAAGGAGTTTGAATACAGAAAGATACAATTTGCTCCCCCCCACACACACACACACTTTGTACTAGAGATTTATATATGCAAGACACTCTACGCAAGAAAGCTGCTAATGGAGAAAGGCCTCTGACTTTGTTCCTATGTGCCCATAGAGGGCACTGTCCCCCATCTTATGTCAGCTGGGGTAGGAGGGTACATAAGCTGCTGCCTGGGTCATAACTTATCCTTAACGTAATGTGAAGATCTCAGGATGTGAATCCCCCCCCACGACACTTCATACTTTTCCACCTCAGGTGTCATTTTCCCTGTCATGCCATGCTCACATTTACCCAGAGTTCAGTGCAAGGAAGACAGTATCTCTCCCACCTCTTTTGTACGCCGTGCCACTTCTATGGGGATGGGAGCCACCCTTCTTGGAGAAGCAAAGCCTTTTGCAATCTGTAGTAAAGGTGTTGCTTCTCAGAGCACAGTGCCCCAAAGTTCCTTCCTCCATCCATGTGGGGCACTTAATGACTGTGGGTAAGAAGCAGGTTTTTTCACATTCATGTGAGGGGCAGGGGGGGAGATAAATTGATAATTATGCCCACACCACCTCTCAGTATTTCTTTGCCAATACATACCTCATGCAGTCCTATAAATGGTATCCCACTACCTTCTTCACCATCACCCCAGCCAGTCTGTCTTTCTTTCTGAAAGGGTTTTTTTTTTAATTTTGAATCCAGATTATCATCAAAGATTATGGAAGAATAGAAAGGAGTTTCCAATAAGGAGGCAACTTTTTACTTAACTTTATACTTAAACCCCAATATACTATGCATCGTGATTTTCCCCTTGCAGTCCAGAGCAGGGAAAGAAACTGTGAGCAGGGAGTTAGTGAATGTACATTTGGGAGATGGGGTTTTCTGAAGTGGGGGTTGGGTTAGTGGGGAAAGAGTTCAGAGGGAAGGAAAAACCAGGTGGGTGAAGTGCTCCCTCTGCCTCATCCCTTTTCCCCCCCCTCTCCCTTACTGTCTTTTTCTTGTTTCTGTTTCTGTTTTTCTTCCTTTCCTTTTCCTTTTTTGCATCTGGGAAGCAGGAAGCTGCTGATGTAAAAAATACGACAATCACAATTTGTCTGTGACGTGCGATTTTGAAAAAAAAAACCCTGAAAAGTCTGGGGCAGGGGAAAAAATAACCCTTTTTGTGTTTTTGGTCAGGATTTTAAAGAAAGATATTTTTATGGTAATTGTTGCTGGTCTATTTTACTATATATTTATGTAATAAATATATGATTAAAAAACAAACAAACCTACCCTTAGACAAGAGTATTTCAAAGACGGTGGCTTAGTTATTTCCCTTGCATTTCTACTGACAAGGGGCATCATTTCAAAATTATTTTGCCCTATCACAAAGGGATTCCTACACCAGAAAGGAAAAGATGAACATTTCAAGGAATAAATAAGGCAGGTGAGCCTAAATTCACCTAGTGGTTTTTACAGGACTTCAGACCACGTCACCCTCCCTAGAAAAAGCCAGTGGGGCTCCAGTTACCCACCTCTATCTAAGACTTGCTTTCCTTCTGGGATCCAAAGGATCATGCAACACTTGATCCCAATCCCAACAGTAATTTCAACTTAGGGGAGCAACAAGTGGACAAAAGGAGGAAGAACAATCACCCAGACAGTTTGCTTTCATTGTATTTTTCTCCTGAAGTTGGCACCACAGCCAGGAAGAGAGGGGTATTCTATTAACAAAGTTCCAATATACATGGATATATTTACAAAAAGGCGGTTGTGCTGTTTGTTTCTGAGCAGGCAGTAGTAGCAGCTACTACACCCACATAAATATATAGCCAGGTCCAAGCTCAAAATAGTCTGGTTAGTGCAATAAAGCAGGGAGAATTGGTCAGGAGCCTGGACTCGCAGTATTTCTGTCTGCACTATCTTCTACTGAGCCTCGATGCGGAAGGAGAGCAGCTTTTCGGAGTGCATGTTGAGGGTGCGCAGATCAGGCAGTTTCAAGAGCAATTTAGTAAAGCGGGATGTCTCCTGGGGGTGATTCTTGAGGATGAGGGCTCGCAGTGCTCGGATCAGTGTTTCCTGCAGCTGCTCCACCGATGCTGGGTTCTCAATGCCTGAGCGATCTACATGGATAGGAATGGACAGTAAGTACTGCAGAGGAAGGCTGCAAAGGAAGTACATAAAACCAGAGTCCAGACTGCAGTATCAGAAATATCTAGCCTCCCTCCAGGTCACAAGAATGCCCAACTGTAAGAGAAAATCATGCCAGAGATGACCTGCAAATCACAATCCTTGAAACATAGTTATTATTTCTAAAGAACCATCGCCATGCATCTTACTTCACAACAAATGAAGGTTTTGTCCCCGAGGACATAACATTGCTAAAATATAATGTCGAAGGGAGAGCTTCTGGGATTGAAGAGGAATATGGAGAAGTTCAGTTACACCTACAAGGTTTCTAGTATGTGGAAGATAGGGACTTAAAAGATTTGTGTGAGGGAGCTGGGGGTTAGTTACATTGGGTAGTGAAGAATCACAAATCTGGAGGTATGAAAGCCATTGGCAAGGACAACAAGCGAATGAGAACAAGCTATGCTGGGAAGAGGATACAATCAGAAAGCCTGTATATTGGGACTGGAGTTCCCGCCAATCTAGGTCAAGGGATACTTGCCTGCAGAGATCAGCACCACTGCTGTGAAGAGGCCCAGTTCTTCTTCAGATAGTTGCAAGGCACTAAGCTTCTCACTGAACTCAAACATGGATGTTAACAAGTCATCCATGCCCATCCCCCACAACTCTTCAAGGTTGTACTTGGTGCGGCTCATGAATGTTACAGTCTGCTCCTTGACGTTGAAAAGGGAGGCGAACCGAACCATCAGCACCTGGGGTTGGAGAGAAAAGATAAAAGCGCTTTCAGAATATAACATGCTCCACAAACACTGGTCAAATGCATTTTTTAAAAAGCACTAAAATGACATAAGAAACATCTCCATACTTTTAGAGATTATAATTACAATTTAGGAAGGATTCTAAATGTAATTTGTGCCTTTCATGCCATGGCAACAACAAAAAAAAGGAGGAATCTTACTATATCAATCACTTGATGTCTTTCGCTGCTATAAAAAGCCCATCAATATGACTACTTAAGAAGAAAAATGGAGGCACACACACACACACACACACACAGCTTCACAAAGGTCTTAATTCAATGTTGTGATCAAGTTTTCCATGAATACAAGTTTTAGGATGTAAGTCACCATTTTACAATACTGGAGTTTCCTGCCAAGAATTTTCCAAGATGCTTCCAAAGCTAATGGATTTAAAAATCTAATGCAAACTTTCTATCATAGCATAAGCTTGAGAAATATAACAATCCCATGGGCTAAAGCATGAAGTTACTTTTAGTCTTCTCTGCTACTATATATATATAAATATCCACATTCTCAGTAAAACGTATCTGGCACATTGGTACGAACTATGTTGATGGCTTAATATTATTTTGAAGTCATAAAGGTTTGACTGTATATGTCAATAAAATATGTAGTGACATTGGAAAACATTTACATAGTAACACCAGGACCAGTGGCATCCATAGGAACTCATTTTTATGAAAAGGTGGTGTGCCAAAAGCCATTTGTTTTGAATATAGATGAAATGAAGATACAGGAAGACAATTTCTGATACTGCTGAGATTACCCAAACACACAAACAATCCCATACCCTACAGTCATGTTGGTAAAGATTAGCCCTAACCTTTTTCTCCATATTTGCAAAAAAATGATGTTAATAATCTCTCAAGTTAAGCTGCAATTCTATGTATAAACAAACATGCTAAGGATCAAATCACAAGGTGGTTGTTTTTTCTTTCAAAGATCTCAAAAACAATTTGTCAGAATTTCAGCCCAAATTCTTTTTCTGGTTTTTCAAAGCATTTAATTTTGCTCTTGGTGTGGGTGGGTAGGTTATAGCCTCCCAGAAGCAGACTGTCCTGACAACAATCTTTAATTATTTCTAATTAATTTATATTTAAGAAAGATGCCAACATATAATGTCTTTCCAATGCTTTCTCAGTACTAACAAGAAGAGATGGAATTTGCGATGGGATTTAAAAACAACCTTTGCTCTGCATTGTTTACAAATATGAAGTAGGTTTTTTGGGAAGAAGTATTTCCTGGGACAGAATATCAATAGCTTGTGACTAAGGAGGATCTAAGTGTAGGTGGAAATTTTCCTACCTCAAATGTGCCAGCTTTGAGTAGTGAGACTTGGTCGTGTTGTGACAGCTCCTGAAATCCCGGAATGTGTTTAGCAAATTCCACAACTTCTCGTACAGCTGACACAAAGCTCAGTGAGAAATCCTCCCAAATCTCCTGAAATGTGCGGCCACTATAACCATGAGGATGACAATTCACTGGGCAGGCCTGTTGGGAGGGGAAATAGTCATGTAAGGACAAACAAGGGTATGGATTTAAGTGGTTGGAAATAGGTAAGCCTGCAAAAAAGAAAGCTTCTAAGCACCATTTTTAGCTATGTGGATACATTTTTTTCCATTCTAAGAAAAAACTTTTCCTTTCTTACCTGCTAATTGTGATGTACATTCTTAAATAAAATTTTAGCAAACTTTGATTTCCTTATTGCTCATTTTTTTAAAATCATGAAAACTGAGCTTTCATGTAGCAATAGTGCAACCCCAGTGAAATATTGAGGATTTTCAGTGCACAAGTCCCTTCCATTGCACGCCTATAGATGAACAAGCATGATCCATCTCCTGCCATTATTTTGGGAAGATACCTCCTAAATAATGGAAACCTTTGACTGCACACCCAAGGCTTTTAATGGGGCAAATTATCTGACCTTCACTCGAACAGAGGTCAAAAGGCTCTGAAAGATTACTACTCCGTGCTACTCCAAATGGGTGGGTATTATTTTTTATTGTAAAAAATATTCCAGTTATTGTTTGCTGAGGGATCCACAATTGTTTATGAAATAAAAAGAAAGTCTGCAGAACAGATTTTTCTTGAAACAGAAAGCTTCAAGAACGGAAGGGAAAATAAATACTCTTCCTTAGGTAAATAAGCAGCAACTTCTCTTAAGGCACCAGAACAACTAATCCAATTTTAATAAATAATAAGTATCCAGAATATAAAAATAGTGGAGACAAAAATTATTCACCCAAATCATATGGTGAATAATTAAACCAAATAGCTAAGAAACATAACTTTTTTTATTTGAATTTCATTCCCATCCCAGGGAAGTACTTGATTTTCCCAATAAACCCAACCAGCACCAACAGGAGGAGGAGAACAATTTAGCAACAATTGAATTTGAAAGGCAAATAAGAAGTTCTACGGCAAAGTAACACTTACCAAGACTCTGGTTTCGCCTTGCCTAAGGGAGAGGTCTGCTTCCCCAGAGGGACAAAACCTATGTCCATTGATATTCGGGTGGCAAGCAGGACTAGAGGCAGAGCCAGTGTTCCAGTTGTCATTTTGAAGATGCAGCCCATTGGTGCGGTAGCCATTGATGAACCAGTTGTTGTCCCAACTAGGAGAACTGTTACTCCCTGTGGGTTGGTGCCCTGTAGCCAGTTTGTCATGGGCATAAACAAAAATTTCTTTGTGGGCTTTAGCCACTTGTGTGATTACATCCTCCATGACATCTCCAGGACTTGGGGATCGTGGAGGTGTCAGCTGCTGAGAAAACTGGGAGAAGCGAGAAATCTGGGGTGGGGAGGCTGCACGGGATGGTGGGGAAGAAGGTGCCAGTTGAGACTGGTGGCCCAGCAAGAGAGTACTGGACTGCGGATGTCCTGTGGGCAGATTCTCAGGGACGCACTGTGCACTCAGTTGGTTATTAGCCATGTTGTTCATTGCGCTCTGCATTTCAGCCAACATCCTTTGCTTCTCACGCTTGGGGATGCGCCCAAATCGTACGGCTGCACAAGACACAGAAAAATAGACAATACATGAGATATTCCTGTGGAATCCAAGGATCAACATAGATATTTTTAAAACTGCAATACAATCCATGGCTTTTCTTAGAAGCACAAACCCTTCCAAAAAGCCCAGAAAGTAAAGCAGGGATGGGGTAAACTTCATCTTCAAAGACTTTCCATTGACAGAGCCCAGGAAAGAGCCTATGTGCCTTGTGCCCACACATCATGCTTTTCCTTTTGCTGACAAAGGAAATAATAGCAGGATAAACTATTCAGTGGAAATCTGGGGATTTCACACATATTGAATTGCTTACAGTTAGGTGGCATATATCGTCGTCACTGCAACTATACAAAGTAGCTTGCCATTGCTTCTGTTTTACTTTTTCAACGTACTTTTCTGGGATTTCCTAGCCATCCCCCATCCAACTACTAACCAGGTCCAACTATTCTTAGTCCTCCTTTTAGAGAACTATCTATGCTAGCAAGCAAAGAAATTCTACAAGACTGAAATATTTGCTCTGTCCAAAAAACAACAACAACCCAACATAACCTTCCCCAAACCCTTCAGCAATGCTGTCCAAGTGCATCATGCAAGAGCATGATATCTCAAAGAGGTACATCACCAATAGACAAAGGCAGTAACCTGACACCCCTCTCTTGCCATTTTCTCTCTCTGACCATTTAGGGGCTCTCCAGGGTCAATATCTGCACCAAAGAGCAGATCAGAAGAATTACAGATAGAAGACAACCCAAAACATCTGTATTGTAGTGCATGTGATTTACCCTTTAGTCTCAGATCTTCTGAGATCACCCAGAGAGCCCACCAAAAGGTTTACACAAAGCTAGACTGTTGCTCTTCCCGAGATCTCTTAATTTCCTGCTGCAGGAACTCACCATCACGAGACATGCCAACCCTCAGACACTTCTTAAAGCGACACTGCTGGCAACGATTCCGGTTGATACGGACGATGCTACAAGTTTCATTTTTCAGGCACTTTTTGTATTGGATGTTCTGCTGAATGCTGCGCCGAAAGAAACCCTGCAGTTATGAGAAACAGGTATTTTATTTGACCCGACAGTGAGCAGCTATGTCCGATTATTAATTCTTAGGGTGTGTGTTTCAGTACATCCCTCTTGAGATTGTGAAGCAGAGTGTAACTGCAAGTGCTTTTGGTGTAAACATTCTCAAGCGTATTCTTTTTCACTCAACAATTCTGCTTATGTGCTTGGCTCTAAAAAAAAAGGGTAGGAACTTCAATAGCTTATAAATGCCTAGATCAATCTCAACGATGGCATCTTTAAGACTGGTGAATATTAACTCCTAAAATTCTCCATATTAATTGAAAGTTGAAAATTAAAAGTTGCTTAAAGTCTTAAAGTTGCTAAGGTTCAGAAGCACTGGTCTATAGTGCAAATCTGAGAGGAGAAAACTACATTTGCTATTTACCTACATAAAGTCTGCATGAAGATCTTTTCTCCATAGTAATTATAAGTAAGAGTCTCTAAAAATAGTGCATTGCATTACCTTTTTATTAAAATATTTTTATAGCTGAACCAGAATTTAATCAGAGGAATCTTATGCTCTGCTTAGCTGCATGTCACTATCCAAGGTATTCTTGCAGCTATGCCATCTAGAAATCATTATCCCCAAATAATATAGCTTGGAATGCCACTATTAAGTATCAATGCACCTGGATTGGGGGTCTCAAGCAGTCAACTCTGAGGCAGGTCTAATAGAAGAGCAAGTAAGTAATCAAATCATACTATAAATCTTCGATGTCACTAAGAGCAAACAATAGACAGACCTGATCTCTAGAGCATAATATGCTCACAAGCAGCTCTTGATCTCATCAAAGACTTACAAAAAAGATATTTCCTCATAGATTCATTTATGTGAAAAAGATACATATTTTCTCCTTCAAAGTATTGGAAAGTCTTGAGTATGCGGAGGTAAAACTTTACCTTGCAGCCTTCACAGGCATGGACACCATAATGGAAGCCGGAAGCAACATCACCACAAACTTTACATAGAAGGACCATCCCATTGAGTTCTGAAGGAGAAAGAAAGACAAAGGCTATGAGATTCTTTGTTTGAAAATAGGATTCACAATTCACAAAACTTCAGCCTCTTCAACACTGGTGAGCTTTCACACATTGGATGCACATAGGTGTTTTTGAGGAACACAGCTGGAATCAATGTTGTCAGAAAGGCAACACTGATAGATTGAAGTACCTGAATCCCAGAGTCTGCCAAAAGAGTCGGTAGTTGATGGAGCAGTGAGCCCATAACTATCCTGTGAGGTGTGGACATCTCAACACTCACTCTCAAATCCATGCTCACCTCAGCATCCTCAATCTGATCCCATCCCCCAAAGCGCAGCTTTCCAGTTCATCACTCACTCGTGATGCTGCTGCTGGTGCTTTTGATAGGGGAGACATGCCTCCCATCATCCAAGGTCACTTGGAGTCCCACTGGAGAACCTCCAGAGCTGTAGGAAGAGGAGGAAGATGACGACGACGGGGAGGCATCATCACCAAGTCCAGCCGAACTACCCCCGTAGAAGCGTCCAGAATCCTGCACCAAAGATCCAGTGGGCGAAGGTGGGAAGTAGTTGGGAAAAGTTGGATGGGAAAACAGTTGGCAGCTGCCATTCAAACTGTCACTGCCACACAAAGAGATGGGACTGGTGCGGCTTGGGGATGATCCATTTGAACCAATGTAACTGATCACACCACCTGCATAAAGAGAAAAAAAGAATTTTATGTAAATCTCTCTTACCCAAGAGCACTTGAATAGTCTCTCAGCTGATTGTTTATGTCAGGTAACTGGATGTCTCTAACATGCCATCTAGGTGAGGACTAATAACCAGGTTGTCAATATATTAAAAAACCCTTTTGGAGTCCTGAGGTTCTGCCCTGACCCCAGAATACCTCTAGCCATTTAGGCTGGGAATTCTGGAAAGGGCCATTCTTGCACATTAGGAGAGTTCAGGTTAGGGAAGAATGAACAAAGAGACATGTTTTAGAAATGCAGAAGAGAAGAAAGGAGAAAGAAGAGAGATGGAAACACCTTGCCAAATGCTGATTTTTATCTTGGAAAAACACTATTAAAACAGGAAGTAAGAGAGATTTATACATTTCTGAATGTAGTAAAGAAAATGTTTCATTTATTATACTAGCAGAGGCAATGTAGTTGAAGAAATGCTTAGTGAGCAAATAGCTGAAGACTTAGCGAGTAATAATACAAAGCAAGTAATGCAACAAAGCCTCCCACATACATGAGAGGATTGACTGGGATTAAATTGCTTCCCTATTTCATATACAGCTAGCAATCTAGATCTACTGAGTCATATATATGAGGCAAGAATTCCATGAGATTACTTTACATTTTATCTCGGCCAGATGAACAAATGTCTAGAGGACTGACTTGCCCACCATTCAAGGATGTGTTAGTAAGATTCTTGCAGTAGACTTTAGATTAAATGGCCTCCAAACTTTAAATTTCTATGAGACCTTTTTCTTGTTTCTTATCTACTGAATCAGTTGAGTTTCAGGGTTTTATCTGGAAATATAGAAGCATTTTTTATTATCAAGGGTAATCATCTCTTGTTAGCATGATACTTTAAGGTATGTCAACTCTCATCACCTGAAACTACAATATTTATTTATTTCCTATATGCCTCTCGTGCCATACTATTTGTGTGAATCATCATATACCCAAAAAAAGTGGCAATTAGTGAATCAGTTTACAATATGGACAAGCAACTTGCATAAGATGTGGCAGAACAGTGAATTGGAACACAGTGTCCGTATTTTATAAAGCATTTGCAGAAACTGGACTGGAATTGACTGGAACTACTGTAAATAAACTAGGAGTAAGCGAACAAAGCAGTCCAGTGTATGGGAAGTATGATAGACTTTTCTTCCCAAACACATCTGGATAAAACTTTATAAAGTTTATTTCCTAGCTGCAAGCTCTGAACTCGTCTCACCAAAATTACCATATTTATTTTGCAATCCAATTCTTTCTGCTTTCACATGTTGACCTATATCTCAAGCTGCAAATGGGGGTGGGGTAGAATAAGGAAAATGATGAAGCAAGCAACTTGTAGCAGTGAAACAGGCAGCCAAAATTTCACTGAAAAACAGGTGGAAGCCAAAACAATTATTTCTTTTTTAAAAATCCATCGCATCCAAAAGATCAATTAAAATCGGAACCTGGTAATTAAAAAAAGACTCAAGGATTCAGAACTGGGCCACTTGCCAGGAGACAAGTATTACTGCCAAGGAATCTTGGAGCAACAAAAACAAAAGCATACATGCCAGAAGGCTTATAAACAAGATCACATGGGAGAAGCACACTCGGTGCCCAGGTAAGACCTTTAACAACAAGTCAGTCTTGACTGGGATTGCCAAGCTTTATCTCCGCCAGCTCAGTTATTAGGTGCAGCCCAAGTGCTGGGACTGCTTGCTTAGGTGAAGCTGAAACAATACCAGTTGTGGCTGGCAATCCAAAAGCAAGCTCCTTTGCCAACAGGGAAGAGGATGGCATGAATTAATTTAGCCTTTCCCAAACTGAGGTCTTGGAGGGATTTCTGGGTCTCCAGTCCCAAAATATCTCAAATGCATCACATTTGAGAAGGCTGAACTGCTAGAATTTGCCACTCATGCTCAGCTGCTCTATATGGCTATCACATCCTATCAAAAAAGATTAAGATGTCACCAGCCTTAAGCAAGACAAGATCTCCTAGCTAAGGTCTTCTAACCTTATGCTACTCTTTTGTTATCATAAAGAGAGATACTAATATTTCCCACCCAAAACAGGGACGAGAGTGAAGAATCCTTCTCCAGAAGGAAAAAAACCTGTAATACTTTCCTGCAGAAAAAATACCCAGAAATCTTTTTATTTGATGTGCTTCCTGCATTACTACATTTCCTGAACCTGAAACACCACCCCTCCAATTCTAGTGTTGTGGATAATATCAACCCATTCCAGGCATTCTTCCCCACCCCCACCCCAAGAGACATTCCTTTATGACCCAAGATACCCGTTAGATTAAAAAAAGATCTCTAGTAACTGATCTTCGGTGTGTTTGGAAGGTGGCTTCCTGATCCTGTTGAGATTGCAACTTCTAACCTAGAACTTGATCTTCTTAGACAACAGATGACAATTATAGTCATCCACTCAAGGTTTTTACATGAGTTTTAAGTCTAGGGATTTTATTGTATTTTAATTGTTATGTATTTATTGTCTTTTTTAAGCTCTGTAAG
>JANHFQ010004923.1:320969-332987 GCA_032468035.1 Aparallactus werneri
ACCTCCTGGAGGGAAAGCAAGAGCAGTTGGAGCAACGTTGACCAGAACCTCGCCCAGGGGATGATGTCGAAGCAAGACATCATCATGCCCAGGAGTTTGTTCAGCAGAAAACAGTCTGAGCAGGCCGGATCTGCACCCTGGTAGCTAGGGTCTGGGTTTCCTCCTGTCTCTCTGGGGAGAGAAACACCATTCCTACCCTGGTGTCTATCTCCACCCCCAGATGAAGGATGGACTAGGTGGAGGAGAGAAAACTCTTCTCCCAGTTCACCAAGAACCCCAGGTCGTGAAGCAAGGAAATGGTCTGCTCGAGATGATCGCGAGCAAGAGGGAGAGAAGGCGCCTTGACTAGGATGTAATCCAAGTAAGGAAATGCCACCACTCCCAGAAGCCAGAGGGAGGCAATCGCCATCACCAACACTTTGGTGAAGACCCGCGGGACCAAGGCAAGGCTGAATGGAAGGACCCGGAACTGGAAGTGTTTGCTGTGGTAGCAGAACCGCAGGAACTGGCAGTGACTGATGCGAATGGGCACATGGAGGTAAGCGTCTGCCAGATCCAAGGAGGCCATGAAGTCCCTCCTCCGGAGGAGACCCAGAATGGAACAGAGGGTCTCCATCTTGAAGCTGGCTGGGTCACATGGCGATTGACCCACTTCAGATCTAAAATTGGACGAACCTCCCTTCACCCTTGGGGTGAAGAAGGGGGAATAAATCCCTGTGCCCCGTTGGCAGAAGGGAACCCTCTCTATGGCCGCGCAGGTGAGAAGATGGCGAATTGCCTGTAGGTTCAACAGATGTTTCCCACGGTCCCGTGGATGGAACACCTGCGGAACCTTGGCCTTGGAGTGTGTCGCAGTTTGAGGGCATAGCCAAGTCTTGGAAAACTTGGCCCGAGGCCTGGTGGGAAGCGCCTTCCTCCTGCCCTTAGTATCAAGGAGAAAGGGCGTGAGTTCCTCCCCGAAGAGCTTGACCCTCTGGCATGGTAGGTTAAGCAGCTTCGCGTGCGGAATACTCAACATCCCAGTTGCAGAGCCACGAGCTCCGATGGATAGCCACCGTCGATGCCATGGACCTGGCAAAGAGTTGTAGGGCATTGCCAGTGGTGTCCGCCGATAAGGCCGCTTTGTTGGCAATCTTCCGGAGGTCCGCGAGCGCCGACTTGGGGAGCTCCACCTGCTCCGTGAGCCATTGGCACCACCACAGCATAGCTCGGTAGGAAGGGAGGCTGCCACTGAGACTCTGAGGACCCCCGCTGAAGCGTCAAAAGACCTCCTCGCTGAAGATTCAATAAATTTATCGACCAGATGTCAAAGCAGTGCCACAGAATCTGCGGGCAGGGTCAACTGCAAACCCAGTGCTTCGAAGGGGGCATTGACCGATGGAGGGTAAAACCAGGAGGCATGATCCCCCATGATGTTATAGAGGGCAAGCGCATAGGGCTTGGCCTCCTTCGGTTGCAGAACGGTGGTCCACTCTCTCAAGATAGTTGCCTAAAGGGAGTTGGGAGAGGAAATCCACGAGGGATCTCTTGATGGGAGGGGAGCCCGAGTCCATGTCATAATCCGAGGTGGATGGGGTGGAAGCCACTTCCTCCAGGGCACCCAACATGCCTCTCATGCCTCTCAGCAGCTTCTTGAAGCCCTCGGGGACGAAGAGGCAGGTGGACTGTCTGGCCGGTTCTTGGTCCTCATCTGAGGAGTCAATTTCTGAGTCCAGATCAGACGAGTCGTGAGAGCCAGGCTCAAGCGGGGAAGGGAACCTGGCACACCCTGACCCAACCTAGCTCACTGTGGGTCTGGGTAGCAGTGCGTGAGGCCTGCATGTGCTGGGAGCCAGACACAGTGGACAGCTAGGCATCCTTCAAGAAGGCTGCCTGCTACTTGACCCTCTAGGGGGGAGCGCGCTGGCCACCTCGCGAGCTGCAGTAGCCTCCTCAGAGGGCCAGGCCAGGTGGGCAAGCCTCCACCTGTGGGGCAGTCGGGGCACACGGTTGCCAAAAGCCTCAACCATGGCGACCCATGGGAAGCAGCCCCGCAGAAATGACAGGGCCCTCTGCTCCATAGGCAGCCTCTGGGGAGAGCCAAGAGTGGGGAAAAGGCCAGCTTGGGCCTGAGCCAGGAGTGCCGAGCAAATTGCACGGGCCACGAGGGCTCTGCCGGCCCTGCAGAGCGCTGGAGAGGCAGCCGCAGCACGCAGGTTGAGGTGGTGATCGGATTAGGAAGCCCCCTCCCTCATCGCATTCTGCAGCTCCAGGTTTGCTAGGCAAGGGAGGGGTTGAGGTAGACAAGGTCATCCCCCCTCTTCTGAAGAAGGACCCGAGCTGCAGAACCGAGCCGAAGAAAATACCTGGAAGTTGATCAAGAATTCCAAAGAGGAATAAAAAAGTAAATTAGAGTTTCAAGCTTCAAAGAAGCGAAGAGCGACTTGTTTTTTGCTGAGGCAAGGAAGGACTCAGATCTGCTGGAGCTCCAGACCCAAGTTTGACTTGCCTATTTGGGGGGAAGAGCCCATTAGCCACCGAGCCCAGTGCGGAGCCTCCACTGGAGAATGATAAGATTATAATTATTTATTTATTTATTATTAAAATGTATATGCTGCCCAACTCCCGTAGGACTCAGGTCAGCTTACAATAGCTAAAAAGCATACAAAATCCAATATACAATTAAAAAAAAACTAGACAGTCTATAACAATAAAACATTAAAACATAAAATCCTCCCCTGGATGGGATCATTGGCCCTAAGCCTGCTGGCATAGCTATGTTTTAGTAGCTCGGCGGAAAGCCAATAGGTCAGGGTCGAATCCCCGGGGTTCCAGAGCGCAGTCACTGAGAAGGCTCTTCTCTACAGGCCCACCAGCCGACATTGTCTAGCGGACGGGACCCGCAGAACTCCAATGCTGTAGGCTCTAACGGGGCACTGGGTGGCATATGGTGGTAGGAAGTGATCTCGAAAATAACCCAGTCCTGAGCCATGCAGGTCTTTAAAGGTCATAACCAGCACCTTTAATTGCACCTGGAAGACCACCAGGAGCCAGTGCAGCTCGTGCAGGAAAGTATTATAATCACCCATGCGGCTGCATTTTGGATCAGTTGCAGCTTCTGATTTTTTCAGGGGCAGTCTCATGTAGAGTCCGTTGCAGTAGTCTAACCTCGGGGTGACAAGGGCATGAGTAACTGCGAGGAGAGCTTCCTAGTCCAGGAAGGGGCGCAACTGATGCACCAGGCGAACTTGTGCAAAGGTCCCCCTAGCCACTGCTGCTAAATGCTGTTCTAATTGCAGCTGCAGGCCCAGGAGGATGCCTAAGTTGCACACCCGTTCTGAGGGGGTTAATGTCTCCCCACCCAGTGTCAACGAAGGACATTCAACTGGACTTCGGGAGGGTGGTATCCAAAGCCACTCAGTCTTGATGGAGAACCCTGTGGAAGAGGTTTGTTCATTTGTGAAGTTACTGTTGTATTCTTCCACCTTTTCGAATCCGGGACCTTTCCAAATATGGAAGTTCCCAGCTGGAGCACACAGATTGAGGAACCTTGTGATGTTTCCTTGAAACTTTGAACCATCGAATTATGGACCTTGTTCAGAGCACAGTCTCAAGGACAGTAAAGTTTCAATAGAAACATTGACTAGTTGACCTATGCCTGCCTGTTGAAATTCGAAGTGCACTAATATAAACGAATACTTTTTTCCGCATTCTCAAGGTGATCTCTCTGATTTTGGAGATAGCTATTTAAACGATATCTCATGCGTCGTAGGAGGCTCTGTATCTGCATTATGCATATAATATATTATAATACATTAGCACGGGCTAGAAGAGGCGGGAAGCTCCTCAACATAGGCCCCGCCACTATTGCGTTACTCCTCCCCGTCTTTATCTTCCCTTCTCCTCCCCACCTAGCCAAAGTGTTGCCCCTCCCCCCTCCAGGGTGCTTCTCTTCCTTCCCTCAATGGCGGTTGGCGCATGCGTGGTGCCGGGAGGCGGCCCGGGCCATGGTGGCCGTTTAAAGGTAACTGATTCAACAGAACGGGAGCCGTGGATTTTTGCTCGGAATTTATCTCCTTCCCAACTCCGCCGTGTTGTCAGAGTGTGACAAATTTTCGGCTTAGAAAAGAAGGAAAGGGAAACGCCTGAAAATTCTCGCGTCTCCCCTGGACGTTTCAGGCCACGGATCTCCCACCCAACCCCCTCAAAATAAGTATTTGAGGAGAGATTTTTACGCCCCTTGCAAAAGAAGCCTAGCTACCTATATTTAGCCCCCACCCCACCCTCGCTTAGACTGAGAGGAGTTCTTTGCTTGTAAAAGTAGCCCTTTTCCTTAACACTTTGTCCACCCTACTCATTTTACTAATAAAGAGTAGGTGGAAGGAAACCCCTTTAATTTCCACAGCGCTCTCTCTTTCTGAACATGGGGCCACCTTATCACCAGAAAGGCTCGGGGAAAAGCTGGTAAGCGGGTGAGATACTATGCAAGGAACCAGTTGGCTTCCCATTTCCAGTGTACAGGACACAACATCGCGTGTTGTATACGGCTGCTCCTATATACTGTGGCACGCCGGTAACCTTTCCCACGTTCTCGGGGGAGGTTGCTTCCCAATGAGGAGAAAGGGAGGATTTGGGAGCTGGGTTGGTCAGCCCACAAGCTTCCTCTCTGTTATCAGTTTTGCTCGATGAGGAAAGACGTAATCCCCTTTCCCGATCTGTACCCTCCCCAATACCCACTGGGCACCGCTGTGTCCGTTAGAAGGGAAGAAACCAAAAGCCACCCCCTTTCTCGTTCCTCCTTCCTTGGGGGGGGGGAGGAAAGGGTGAAGCAAACGCAACCCCCCTCCATTCCTTGTAGAAAAAACTAAAGACTGATCTAAGTGGATCAGCCGCATTTATTAGGAAGCGGCCCCTCTGCCCGGAGAGCCAGCAGGGCCCCTGCTACGCTTTGCCTTACATCAGCAGGGCTGGCACTCTCGTAGTCTGAAAAAAGAAAGCAAAGAGATGGTTCTTGTACTAGCGGCAGGGAGCTGTGAAGGTTGGTGACTCGGGAGAAACGGCCGGGGGAAGGTGGTGTAGGAAGAAAGGGAGGCGATGGGTCTTGGTGGGGCGGGTGGCCACGACGGCGGCGCCCCAGGAGGGGTCCAGGTGGGGAATTTGGACCGACAGCGGAGAGGAGAAGGGGGAGGCGGAGGAGACGTCGCGGCAGAATCTGGAGACTGAAGGTGCTGCATCGCCATGAGATCGACCGTCTACAAAGCAACCGCGACAACAACGACGGGGCCGGGCTTGCTGGAGCCTGGCCCGAAGGAAGAGGAGGAGCCGCCGCTGCATCTCCGCCAGCCTCCGCCTCCCCCGCAGAACCAAATCCCCGTGCCGGCCCCCGTGGCGGCAGCGGGCCCCAAGGGCCGAGTAAGCGTTCCGGCGGCTGCGGCTCCCGGACAACAGCAACAGGAAGGCGGTGGCGGCGGCTGTTGGGGCGGCCTAGTGCCCTCGCCGTGCCCGGCAGGCAGTACTCGGCAAGCGGGCGTGGGCGATGCCGCCGGCAGCTCCCGCCCCTCCAAGTACCAGGCGGTGCTGCCCGGACACACCGCTGCTGCTGCCGCCACCGCCGCCAAAGACGGCAAGCGCGGCGGCTCCCACGCCGGGCCTGGAGGACCTCCAGCGTCTCTTTCGCCACCGCCTCCGCCGCTACTGTCGTCGGCTTCCGCTACGGCCGAACCCGGGCAGCCGCCTCCACCCCCAGCAGTGGCATCCGGGGGTTCTCCGGTTTCATCGGAACCAAGCGGCAAGTGGAAAAGTGGTAGTAGTAGCAGCAGCACCGGGAGCGGCGGCGGGAACAGCCTTCGGAAGAGCCCCATGGGGGCCGGCGGGGGCAACTCCAGCCAGGCGGCCTGCCTCAAGCAGATCCTGCTGCTCCAGTTGGACCTTATCGAGCAGCAGCAGCAACAGTTGCAGGCCAAGGAAAAGGAGATCGAAGAACTCAAAGCCGAGAGGGACACAGTGAGTTATGTGTTGGGTAATGTGGGGTGGAGAGGGCTAACGTTCACTTCAGGAAAAGTGTGGTAACTCTAGGGTTAATAAATGTTGGGTGTGCACTGATTTTTGAAGGGTTAGTTTTGGGACCCTGGTGTTAACAGTGGGAGGGGTTAACGTAAAGCATGGCGTCTAATGTAGGGGATGCACATGCTTATTGAGAGTGAATGTGTAGATGTGTAGAAAAATAGGGCAGGACAAACTGGCACTGATAATGGGTAAAGGGATGAGACCAAAATATATGATTTCAGCATCTAGTTTTGGGAATAAGTTTCTGTAGATTCAGATTTAAGCAAGAAGGATTAAAAATTCCACAAAGATATCCCCAGCAATCACAATACGATTCATTAGTAGAAGAGTTGGTAAAGAATTCAATGTAATTAGGAATTGACTCCTGAAATGGAAATCAAATATAGGAATAGTATGAAAGAGATTAACTGTGACTAGAGTTTCTTAAAATTCAAAAATTGGGAATTTCTTTTCTGTATAACCATACAACGAATAGCAGTACAATGTGCTAAATGTGCTAAAGTGTTAGCTTGGTAATTACAGTAATTGGACTTGTAGTATTTGTATATGTCAGGTTAAGCAACCTATAAGGTTAATAACCTAGAGGTTAAGTCAAGACTGTTGGGTGATTTGGCTGCCTGATAGTGGGGTTAAGAACATTAGTACAGCCCAGATATGTAATATTTGGAGATGGATTTTGGAAAGGGTTACAGCTATTTAGGAGGAGGAAGGGTATATGGTCCCAGGGCAGGAAATCTTTGGCAACACCAGGGTTAACTTAAAGCAACAGGCATGTTCTTTGGAGAAGTGTATGGCAGAAAATGAGTTACAGTAATTTACAGGGGGCAGCAAAAACAACCAGCTACAGTTTATGTCATGTGGACATCAAATGTGGAGAGGGAGGGTCTCTCTGGTACACTTAGAAGATTGTTACAGATGTACCGTAGGTTTGGTGCTATCTTCTACCTCCATTCTTCTCTGGGATTTCCTTCCTCTCATTTTCCAGAAGCACAATCCACTTTTTAATTATGAATGTTGCAGAAAAAACAGTATGTGCCACTCTGATAAGGTATTCCTTTTTATCTTTGTCTAGACTCTACATATCCTATCTTGCCCTCCAAGACGTAAAATGATATAAATTATGTAAAATTCTGTTGTTCAGAACTTATGAAGTTGCAGTATGAGGGCTGATGTTATTGGAGAATTAATCTTCTCCATACAAAAGAGATGCCTACTGTAAGCATGGGGATATATTAGAAAGTATCCATTGCTTTCTTATCCTGTTACAAATAGAATAAATGGGATATAGCTTGAAGATTGTGAAGAGAGAATGTGGATCAGCTGCAAATGAGGATTGATTTATTTTGCTGTTTTTAAGAGAGAGCTATCTGAAACAAGAAGTGCATAATGAACGTTTCTTAGTTGTAGTCCTAGAATCCTGGAATAGTTGTTTGATGGTTTATTATTTTAACTGTTCCCGCTCCAGCTCCTGTCCCTAAATTGCCAGAAAGATTTTAATCCTGGCCTGTATGCATGACAAGTCTGCGGCCTAAAAATAGCCCCCTCTTCCCAGTTCCTGCAGCTGCTGCACCCATTATTACTAAGGAAAGAAATATTTTCTCTGCTTTAATCATAAATTGGGGTCTGTGTTCAAAGTGCACGTGGGGCAGGATACTAGCATTAGCATCTGATTTCAGGAAGTAGTTGCATAAATATTTAATATTTTACTGTTTGAATCAGAAAACTGTTACCAACATTACAGTGTAAAAAAAAATCTTAGGTCTATGCAAAGTTAACCAATATGAAGGAGTCAGCTGCCATTTTGCTGTCAAGAATGTTATGATAGGAGGCTGAGTAGTTCACATGCTCCTGCACAGGCTTGCAAAAAAAGAGAAAATCATAAATATGCACACCAGGAGGAGCTAGAATATGCACAGAAGTGTTAAATGAAAGTTTGTGAATTAGGTGGATACTTGAACTGCTGGTTCGGTTGTTGCTGCATTAATTGCAGTTTTATAAGGTATCTATAGTGATTCTCCTTTTTTATTCTGTTTTCCACCCTTTTTTCCTATGAGGTGTCTCTTTTCAGTTTCAGTTATACAATCCTGGAATGTCCTCCTTCATATTATCAACCTCTTACATGTTATTTAGAATAATTTTTAAACTAGAAGATTTTTGGAAATTGGTTTTAAATTGTACATTCTAAGAATTAACATCTAGTTATTTAATAAATAAGTAAAGGTCTGGGGCCTTGACTGCACCTGCATGATTACCATCTGCACTTCTTTGACCTCCCCCCAATCACTTTTCCTTCACCTCCACTCCCCATTGAAAATAATTGTTGGTCCTAATACCCTCCCTTAGCAATATTTCTTATACATATTGTTTGCATTTTCTGGTCATGGGTGGTAGAAATGAGTTTTTGTAAATTGTGTGAAGCTGCCAGGCTGTCAAACTATTATTCCACCTGAAAGCCATAAAAAACCTTTTGCAATACTTTAAATCAGTCTTATGTCCTACAGTTGTGGCTGAAATGGGGCAAGATAAATAATTTGGAACAAAATGTACATTCTTTAAGTGACACCTATGGGTGCTGTCTTATAGCAATATCTCCCTTGGAATCTAGCAGGCTTTTTATTCATCTGATTTTATTTTTACATCTTTTAATTTAAAAAAGACAAGCCAATGAGGTAAAAATACTTAAAACATTACTTTTCTTGGTTTTTTGTAAACCTGAAGGGCTATAGACATATAGCCATATAGACACTTGTACTCCTTTTTAGGTATTCAGCTTTATTGGTATTCAGCTGACAATTTTTAAAAAATTCTGTTCCAATATTCTAAATGTTTTGAGCCATCCTCCTGTTTTTCCCCTCTACAGTTCTGTGAGGTGGGTTGGGCTGAGGGAAAGTGTCTGGGACAGTCACCTAGCCAGCTTCTGTGTTGGAAAGCATTCTCAAAATTTTATTTAGTCGTTTCATGCAGTTATTGAGGTAATGTGATTCTTGAAGACTCTATAATTTAATATTCTGGGAGTAAAAATATCCTAAATTGAAATATTAAATGTACACTATTATGTGCATATAATTCAAAATAGAATATATAGATAGTTCTCAAGTTAAGATCATAAGGGAGCCTGCCCCTCATGGTTGTAATTTGTGATGGCCATAAATTGGGGTCACACATTTTGTTAAGCAATAGTTTGCTATGGGCTGGTTTTGCTGAAAATGAAAGTAAATGTCAGTTTTGTCAAACCATCATAAACTGGTCATATGACCATGGGACACTGCAAATAACCATAAATGTAAGTCAACTGCAGAGTGCCTGGAATGCCATCACAAGACCATGGGATGGTGTATCAGAACTTCAAATCCAGGTCATAAGTACCTCCAGGGAAGACCATGGTAACTTTGGCTTCTAAGCAACCAATTGTAAGGATTATCTATACATAGATCCAGTTCACGTTAACAAAAGAAGCAATCAGTTGCTTCTCTAAATTCTTAATTATAGAAATTTCTCTCATAGAAACAATTGAATCCACTGATTTGGAAATTGAATCCCTTCATCATTAGAGCTGTTTCAAATACAAATAAATGCCTTAAACTAAACAGGCAAATACGCATTGTTACTTTTTGAAATTGCCATGCAGTCCCAAGAAAAGTTGAGTATGGTTTAATGAGTTCAAAGAAGTGCTGTATGCATGCCTTGGCATGCTTCAATGTATCTTTTTGCATTTGAATCCATAGCACTGACAGTTCTAAACATTATTCTCTGTGATAGTTTACATGTAATAAAAGTAACATCCATGGTATTTCCTCATAAAAGGGAAGTAGACTTCCTTTTTTGAAACAAAAACTGTATCTTGGCAAAGAGATGCAGCATTGGGTAGCTAACATAGTAACACTGATCTACAACGTAGTATGCATATTTAATGCAGATTATTGTTGCTGGTCATTAGCTGAAAATGGGTAATAATATATTTTGGAAAAGAATGTTTTTCTTCCCTACATCGACATGGTGTCAGTCTTGTAAATTATTTTAAACGTATCATTACAGGTAGTCCTCCACTTAACAACCATTCATTTAGTGACCATTCCAAATTACAACAGCACTGAAAAAAGTGACTTATGACTGTTTTTTACATAACCATTTCAGCATCCTTGTAATCACATGATTAAAATTAGACATGTGGCATGTATTTATTATGGTTGTAGTGTCTCAGGGTCATGTCCTCAATCTTTTACGACTTTGACCAGCGAAATCAATGGGGAAGCTAAATTCAGTTAACCATATTATTAACTTACAGGTAACAACTGTGATGATTCACTTTACAAAAAAGTTTGTAAAATGGGTCAAAACTCACTTAACAATTGTCTTGCTTCCCAAAGGAAATTTGGGGCTAAAGTTTGGTCATAAATTGAGGACTACCTGTATACAATATACTGGTAAGCACTGCAGATTTAGCAATATTAAAATAGTGCAACTTGTGTAGAACTTGCACTTTGTTTCTATAGTGTCAAAGTTGAGTGAGCATTAGTAACTACAAACAATGTATTTTGTTAATGGAATACCATTTAATACCAAATTGCAATGTTGTGTTCTTAGCTTCTTGCTCGAATTGAGCGTATGGAAAGGAGGATGCAGTTGGTGAAGAAGGACAATGAGCGTGACAAACATAAGATATTTCAAGAGTATGAAACTGAAGAAAAAGTTGATCCTGATATGCCAGAGAAGCTGCCTATAGAATGCCCTCCACAAGAACTCCTGGAGACTTCCCAGCCGCTGCCTTTGAAACATTTCCCATGTGGAAGAAATGGGAAAGGTCACAAACGGTAAAACTAGAAAGCTGCAGTTATATGTTTTAAAACTATTCTATTAGGGTTTTGATAAAAAATTTGAAAAATTTTTCTATGAAAGACCTCTCTATTACTTACAAATAAATCCTAATATCCTGAAAAATCAAATTTTAAAAGAAAACATCAGTGATTAAATCAAATATTAAAAGTATTGACTAGGGATATATTGTGAATGAATCAAATTCAGTGTATTGAGTGTTGATGTGAAACTAGATCCCAAAACCACAAAGTAATTCAAATTGAACTGAATTTGATTAAAATGTAAAGAAATCTAGCATCAAAACCTGTGTGCTTGCTTTTAAAAAAAATTTAGACAAGTTGCATTAAAATGAATCTCTATAATATCTGCATTTTGATTGAGAGTTGTTAGCCAAAGAACAAAGGGGATTGATTTATATTTTTAACATTCTATATTTGAATGGGGAAACCCACCATTTGTATGTTGGATTGTTTTTACTTTGCCTGTAATTTAGTTGTATATTGTTAATATATATATATTTAAAAAGTTCTAGCTAGTTGTGCTTTCTCTTTATAGACATTGGAGAACATGAATCTCCCTTCAGAGCCAAATCATGAGTCAAATGGGGCACTCTTCCTTTTAGTTGTCTAAGTAGAATTATATGCAGGAAATATTACTTTTAGTGATAACCTGCATAAGAATCATGGTATCACTGTTCATATTTTCATATGCCTTTGTTTCTCCCTTTTGCCAAGGGAAAAAAATGACACAGTGTGTCTTATACATCCTATTCTCTTTTAGTATAAGGAACTTTGAAGAAAGAAAATACTATGTAGAAGGCAAAACAAATTAAAAATATAATAGGAAAAATAAAATGAAACATATTTATTGAATTTTTACTTATCTTTTCAGCCTTACAGACTATCCTTTTATTACCATGTCCATAATCATTTCTTACATTGCCTTTTTTCCTTTTTTAAAATACAACATATTTTGATGATAAAAAATACCTTACATAGAAGAATTTTGGAGATTTATTTATTGTTTCAATTTATATTTATTGTTTCAATTTATACCCCGCCCTTCTCCTGGGACTCAGGGCGGCTTACAGGGTGCAATTAAAACAGTATATACAATTCAAATTAAATTAAATTAAATTCTGAGTTAAGATTAAAAACC